>SJYF01000457.1:905178-918198 GCA_006410515.1 Procapra przewalskii
TTCTGTGAGTATGGTTTCAGTGTGTCTGCCCTCTGATGCCCTCTTGCAACACCTACCATCTTACTTGGGTTTCTCTTACCTTGAGCGTGGGGTATCTTTTCACGGCTGCTCCAGTAAAGCACAGCTGCTGTTTCTTACCTTGAATGAGGGGTATCTCCTTACTGCTGCCTTCCTGACCTTCAATATCGGATAGCTCCTTTAGTCCCTCCTGCTCCTGCACAGCCACTGGTTCTCAGGTTGATCCTCCCGGCCGCCAGCCCTGGCCTCGGGCATGGGTGGCTCCTTTCACCTGCCACCGCTGGCCTCAGGCTCGAGCTCGGAGTGGCTCCTCAGGGTTACCACCCCTTACTTCGGGCGTGGCGTGGCTCCTCCCAGATGCCACCACTGGCCTCGGGCTCGTGGTGTCTTCTCAGCATCACCGCCCCTGGCCTCGAGTGCGAAGTAGCTTCCTCTAGCCACCCCCGACCTCGGTCGCGGGGCATCTCCCCCCAGCCGCCCTTGGCCTTTGATGCGGGGTAGCTCCACCCAGCCACCCGCCACTGACCTAGGACACGGACGCGGGGTTGTGTGATCACTCACCTAGAGTCAGACATCCTGGAATGCAACGTTAAGCAGGCCTTAGGAAACATCACTACAAACAAAGTTAGTGAAGGTGATGGAATTCCAGCTGAGCTATTTCAAATCCTAAAAGATGATGTTGTGAATGTGCTGCACTCAATATGCCAGCAAATTTGGAAAACTCAGCAGTGGCCACAGGACTGGAAAAGGTATTTTCATTCCAATCCCAAAAAAAGGCAATGCCAAAGAATGTTCAAACTACCGCAAATTGCACTCATCTCACATGCTAGTAAAGTAATGCTCAAAATTCTCCAAGCAAGGCTTCAACAGTATGTGAACAGAGAACTTCTAGATGTTCAAGCTAGTTTTAGAAAAGGTAGAAGAACCAGAGATCAAATTGCCAACATCCACTTAATCATCAAAAAAGCAAGAGAGTTCCAGAGAAACATCTACTCCTGCTTTAATGACTAAGCCAAAGCCTTTGACTGTGTGGATCACAACAAACTGTGGGAAATTCTTCAAGAGACGGGAGTACTAGACCACCCTACCTGCTTTCTGAAAAATCTGTATACAGGTCAAGAAGCAACAGAACCAGACATGGAACAACGGACTGGTTCCAAACTGAGAAAGCGATATGACAAGGCTGTATACTGTCACCCGGCTTATTTAACTTATATGCAGAGTACATCATGCAAATTGCAGGGCTGGATGAAGCATAGGCTGGAATCAAGATTGCTGGGAGAAATATCAATAACCTCAGATATGCAGATGACACCACCCTTATGGCAAAAAGTGAAGAAGAGCTAAAGAGCCTCTTGATGAAAGCAAAAGAGAAGAGTGAAAAAGCTGACTTAAAACTCAACATTCAAAAAATTAAGATCACGGTATCCGGTCCCATCACTTCATCGCAAATAGATGCAGAAACAATGGAAACAGTGAGAGATTTTATTTTCTTGGGCTCCAAAATCACTGCAGATGGTGACTGCAGCCATGAAATTAAAAGATGCTTGCTCCTTGACCAACCTAGACCTATTAAAAAGCAGAGACATTACTTTGCCATCAAAGGTCCGTTTACTGAAAGCTATGGTTTTTCCAGTAGTTGTGTGCAGATCTGAGAGTTGGACCATCAAGAAAACTGGGGGCCAAAGAATTGATGGTTTTGAACTGTGGTGTTGGAGAAGACTCTTGAGGGTCCCTTGGACTGCAAGGAAATCAAACCAGTCCATCCTAAAGGAAATCAGTCCTGAATATTCATTGGAAGGACTGATGCTGAAGCTGAAGTGCCAATGGTTTGGCCACCTGATGGGAAGAACTGACTCACTGGAAAGACCCTGATGCTGGGAAAGATTGAAGGCAGGAGAAGGGGATGACAGAGGATGAGATGATTGGATGGCATCACTGACTCAATGGACGTGAGTTTGAGCAAGCTCTGGGAGTTGGTGATGGACAGGGAAGCTTGGCTTTCTGCAGTCCATGGGGTTACAAAGAGTTGGACATGACTGAGCTACTGAAAAATAACTACAAACCAAAAGTAGCAGTCTGAATTTAAGTTAATATAGTATGAAAGATGCTGCCCTAAGAAAACATAGTGAGGATGAAGACTTAAGTAAGCCCCAGACACACTCGGCTCCTTGGAGGCAACTAGGGAAATCTGCTCATTGTCTGTGACCGGTCCACACCCGCAGGGAAACGGGGTCACGCACTAAGCTGAACTGAAAGGTATTGAAATCACACAGCAGACTGTCACTGATTCTAACCCACGTTTCCTCCAGGAGGCCACATCGATGGTGGTCACTCACCATCCGGCCCCTGACCTCATGGCCTGGCTCCTCTGCTGGAATTTATCCCAGAGACCTTGCTTTACATCACCCCTTAATTTTTCATTGCTCACTGTAAGGTCGGACCCCGGGGGCCATGATGGGCCGCCCCTCCTCTCCCTCCTGCCGGCGAGAAGGTCCCCAATGACTGCACACTTCGCCAGTTGCCATGACGAGCCGCCCCTCCTCTACATTTACAGGGGACCTTCCTCCTTTTTACGGAATTTCAAATTGACTTTTTCTCTTTTATCACTCTCCTTCTAATTTTATAGCTAAACATGCTCTTGCCACTATTCCTCCTGGCTATGATAATATCTACACCCTGCCCCCAGGGCTGCACAGAACAAAGCCGCTGGGGAACTGGGTTCACAGCCTACACTTATGTCCACCGAGACTGTTATGCTCCACCTACCCGGTCGTGCTCTAATGGAGGTAAATGGTATTGGACGGCCAAGAGCCTTGAGACAGCCAAATCAAGTTCAGCCTCTAGCTGCCATAAAGCTAGAGGCAAAGATCTCTGTTTTACCCTGCAAACTCACTACAGAATGACAGACGGGAAGGGGGCCCAAGGTCAGAGGCGAAAACAAATCCAACATAAGGTCCAATAGGATCTCATAAAGTTAGCAACTGAAGCCTCTACTTTACACCGTGAGCCCAACAAACTCCTAGACCAAGTTCATCAGGCGCTCAAACCCTTAGATTTTTCATCCCAAATTTTCACCCACATCAATGCCACCTATCAGACCCTGACTGAAACCTCACCAAATCTCTCATGTTGGTGCTGTCTTCCCTTGAGACCCCGACCATTCCTTGCCAGACCGATTCCCAGCAAATGGGTAGAGGCCCAAAATCTCACTCAAAACGCCATGAAAGTAACTGGCCAATGGGGCCCTTGCCCACCGAGGTGGGCAGCCAATGCCCTCACCACCTTGTTCCTCATCCTGTGGATAAGACCTTGTGTTTTTCAGATTATCCTCCAGAGGGTCAGGGATCTGACCCAGACGGCTACTGGACAGATGCTGATGGTGGCCACATACTCCAAACTCCCATCCAGAGACCCTGAGGCCCCCTAAAGGTCGCCAGGATCCGGCACGACCCTCACCCCCAACGACGCCCCAGTTCAGCAGGAAGTAGTCAGAAACGATAACGGCGCCCCTTTATCCTATCAAAAGGGTCAGAATGTAAGATCAGACCCCGGGGGCCATGATGGTCCCCAGTGACAGCCCACTTCGCCGGTTGCCATGACGAGCCGCCCCTCCTCTCTCCCGCTGGCCAGGGGAGTCCCTGATGGAGGGAGGCTTCCAGATCCCGGGGACCAGTGACAGCACACTTCACCACCAAAGCCGCCTTGCCCCAGCCGCACAGATAAACCTATCAGCCCACACCACCGCAAACCGGCAACCTATCCGAACCCCTTCCGCTAACCTGGCCATCCCCCCCAGCATGCATATATATAAACAAACTTCTAGCGCGGGCCGGCGTGCAGACTTCCTGGACCTGCCTCCTTTGGGTCTGGGAACCCCGCCAGGGAGCGCTTCCCCAGTAAAGCCTGTTAAAAACTCTTTTGGGGTCCTGGTCATCTTTACCTAACACTCACCTCTCCCAGTTCTTCAGAAACCCTCCAGCAGGAATGTCCTCCTATCAGAGATGGTTTAAGCACTTTTTCAGAGTCTACAGCTTTAATTTGCTAAAAGGAGAGCTGTCCCTGCTCGCCAGTTCCCACAGAGGTTTGGACTGGTCTCTTCAGGGCCCAGGCTGTTCCTCTTTGGCTTCTGGGCTTTTCCTTTGACCTCTTAGCGGCAGGTCAGGCCCCCATCTGTGCTTACTGCATGTGCGTGTGACCGGGGAAAGGCAAGGCCCTGTGAGCATGCGGGCCAGTGGACTGAAGCACTGTCCACTCTCCTCCCTCCTGTCCTCCCAGACAGCGGTGGGGCTCCCAGCATGGAACAAGGAGCATGCCTGCTCGGTGTGGCTCCACAGCTGCCCCCCACCCCCAACTCTGCACTGCTCAGAGGAGACCACCACTGCTCCACTCAGCAGCTGATGGAAGAAGCACACAGCTCCTTTGGGAGCCCCAGGCAGGGTAGCTAAGTGACCAGGCTACACAGACATCAAAGCCTCACGGAGAGGACTTCTTCCCTGGGCGTCCTAGTGGTTAAGCATGGCCTTTCAACCCAGAGGATGTGGGTTCAGTTCCTAGTTGGGGAGCTAAGACCCCACATGAACCAAGTAGTCTGTAAGCCACAACGAGAGATGGCCACGCGCCACAACGAAGACTCAGCACAGTCTAAAAAAAGGCCTCCCGGGCAGAGACAACAGTTCCCATGTCAAAGCCTGAGTCTACGCGATCCTCTCAACACCCCCTGGGTAGGACACATCAGAACCCTGTTTACAGAGGACGGAACTGAGGCCATGGGCCATGATGCATAAGCAGCGGTCTGACAAAGGCTCTGTTTAGTAACCACTGCCCGGGACGCGACCCTTTCCTTCTCACTGACCCCTCCCTTTGCAACATTATTCAGGACAGATTTCCTGCTGGATGTGGACAGTGTTCAGACTCACCCCCCAGGAGAGAAGGGAAGGACAGATGTTCTGATGTGATGTAAATGCTGGGCCTTCCCAAACTTCTGATGCCCCAGTGCTGATGTGCCCGGCAGGCTGCCCAGCGCTCCCTTCTGGAGTCCCTGGCACAGCCCCAAGGGCTTCCAGCTTGGTGTCTTGGAACCCCCCCTCTCCCCACAACCGGGTAGAGAGGAGCCTGCAGGAGAACTTCAGAACACTCTCAGTGGAGCTCTGGCTGGCTCAGGGGAGTGTGGGAGTTATGGATGACAGACAGTTGGCAAAATCATAAAGAATCTGAGCTCCTCAGAGTTTAGTCCATCCCGGCGTTTCCCATGGACCACCCAGAGCGGTTCAGGAAATGGCAGATACACAGATTATAGTCAATGACCCAAAACTGTGATCTCGACAAAATACCGCTGCAGGAAATAATCAAAGTTGGAGTAAATACAATAACGTATTTTCGGGTAGGTAAAGGCAGAGACACACACCTGCACACACACCCTGCCGCAGGCCCTCAGACGCGGGGTGTGAGCATGAGGCACGGACACCTGACTGACTCTGTCATCACTGTGCAGAGTGCATTCTCAGGGACCCCTCGGATGGCAGGCCGTGGGCATCTGCCAAGGGACACTGAAGAGAGGCTCCCAGCTGCCAGAGTGGGGCCCAGAGAGCCCAGTGTCCCCAGTGGGGCCAGCAGAGCCACTCTGGCAGGCTGTGGGGAGGGGGGTACACTCCAGCCATACGGAGCCCACTGTGTCGCCAGGGTGACCGCGCCCTGGCAGGTGATGTGAAAGGGGAAACGATGACATCAAGGGGCATTCATGTCCACTGACCCGTGGGATCAGCCAAGGGCGTGCCGCCCTCCCCGGCTCTGGGGCCAGGTGCCAGCTGGGCGCGTGGGAAGGGCTCCAGGAGGCAGAGGCTGCTGGGGAGAGGGAGGCCTGTATGTGGTCAGAGCCCCGAGTCCATCATGCGGATGACTCAGTGCACCTGTGGCTCTGAGTCCAAACCAGAACCAGGTAAGGGGACTGCCCCAAACAGGCACCTGGAGGGAGGTTCTTCCTGCTGATGCCAGACCCGCCTGCCCTGAGTGAGCGTGGAGGCCGGCCCGACCAAGAACAGGGACTCAGCTCTGCCGCTGCTGCTGCCTGGGCGCCTTCCAGGAGAGCCTGTGTCCACCAAGCAGTGTTCCCCTGCCAACGTCCCCCAGGAGGCCCCAAGTGGACCACGTGGGCTAGGGCTCTGGTAAACTCCAGCCCTCCACCGTTTTCTCCCCACAGGCCGTCTCTGACTGGGGATTGCCCATGTTACGCAGTGAGGCCCCCCCGTCCCGTGGTTCCTGCTCGGTTTCTATTTCCCCAGCGACGAGGCCAAATTCACTTCCTAACGAGTCCACTCAGGGAGGAAAATGGAGGCAAACGGCACCCTTGACACTAATTTGCCTCGTGTCCTGAAGCTCCCAGCGTCCCCAGCCGTCAGGCCTGAAAATAAGCCGAGCAGCTGAGAATCTGATGGCAGAGTGACGGGGCTCCTAAAAGCAGCTCCTCCACCCGCCTCCCCCACCACCAGGACCCCAGGCTCCAGGGAGGGAGGCCCGCAGACGTCAGCACCCTCTGCCCCGGCGTCTCTCCCACGACGGCAGGGGGACGGCACGTTACTGCCTCTCCCAGCTCCTGCCACTCACAGGCTGTCGGGCTATAAAAAGCAGCATTGTTCAGCCCCAACCAGGCAGGCGCTGCCGCGGCTCTGACGTCTCTGCCTGCTGGCTTGTTTCAGACGACAAGTCCGCACAGCATTGCTGCTGATCCCCGGGCACACGCCCACACATGGCCAGGCCTGTGCACACGCGGGCAGTCACGTACGAGAGAAAGCCTCCAAGCGCTTGTGCGAAGGCAGCCTGCCTGAGAGACCCAGGGCAGCATCCCCGGGGGCCCCTGGAATGCCCGGGCCACTGGGCGATGACGGGAACCAGCTTCCTGTGGGACGCATGTGGCCAGCCTTGCTGGCTGGGGAGCAGGCCTCTGAACTGGGATGTAGAACTCACAGTCGAGGAGGGGAGTCTTGTGTTGAAACAGCTCTGCAGAAGCATACGCGGGGCCCTGGATACATTGGCGGGGGGCAGGGGGCAGTTCTCGGGGCCCCAAAGGGACCCACTCCTGGGTGCCTCCTTCAGGGACAGGGTGCCCTCTGTGTCAGCCCCAGTCACCTGCCAGGTATTGAACTCTCAAGGCATTTTCTCTTTCTCACCAGCTGTGACTCCAAGGTGCTCAGGGCCTCGGTTTCTGCACCTGCAGAATGGGATGGTTCCACTGTCCTTCCAAAATGCCATGAACAGAAGTAAGGAATGCACACAAAGTGGCGTGCAGGCAGTAGTGACCTGTACATGCCTCTCTTAGGGCTTTATGTACAATCTACTCCTTGCCCTTGCACCACTTTCTGCCTGCAGCCACCTGGAGCAGAGTGAGGGAGAGGGGATGATGGGAGGAGAGGGGAGGCATGCCTCCCAGGCCCTGAAATCTCCCCAGGACACTGCTGGTCCACTAATGTCTCAGGTGGACCAGAGAGCCCCAGGAGACTGGAGTGATCACCTGAGAGGTTCAAAGGGCAGGTCCAGCCCTCGTTGTCTTCACGTGACTGCAGGCCCTGAATGAACAGGCCAAGAACCCAGGGCACATAGAACTAGCAAAGGAAAGAGGGCACCAGGTGAGGAGGGTTCCGTGGTGGCTGGCTCAAGCCACCTGGAGCCCCAGCTATGTGTGCCCAGACTTCTACTGGTTGGAGCCGCAGAGCCATCTCATGGCGTCCGAGGATGGGAGGACAAGACACAGCCCCACAGCACTGAAGCCTGCACCGAGCTACGCAGGCCTGCTTCAGAGTGTCCTTCCTGTGGAAGAGCCGTAACACTCTGTCTCATGTCCTTAAAAAGGTGCTTTTCTAGGCTGTGGGCTCCGAGTCATTTAGTCTGAACATCTGTCCTCCATGTGCCCACGTGCCCTACACTTGGTGGGCTTCACAGACAAGGCTCAAAGGCTCTCCTCTGAGCAGTCGCGCGGGTGCCGGGGCTCGGCCTCCTGGCCACCCCTGCTGGGCGGTCATCACCAGGCGTGCCCTGCGATGGACGTGCCACAGCCCTCAGAGCTCCAGATCTCAGTCTCTACGTGAAGCCATCTCCACCAGAAGTGAGGCCGAAAGTAAATATATTTCAAGAGTTTAAATAAAACTCCTTCCAGTGCGGGAGAGCTGTTGGAAAGAAGTACTTTTTAAAATAATAATAAACAGAAGTCAAGTGGGTGAGTCAGTCAGGAGGAAGAAGGTCCCCAGATACTGACACAGGTTGGGGCAGGGGCTTCCTGGATGGACGTGCAGGACTTCTGTGGTAGTAGCCGCCTGAGGGTCCGGCTGCAGTCCACAGGGTGCCTGGGGCTGGGCAGGTAGGGAGCCCACTGTTTGCCTGAGGAGCCCCGACACCTGGAGCAGGCCAGGGCTGGAGCACAAGGCGAGGTTTCCAGCCACACCCCAGCGGCCCGAGCTTAGAGCCCAGAAGTTGAGAGCTGCAGGAACCTGGAACGCTCCAGACGCCCCACCCTAACCTGTGCGGACGTGAGACCTCCCTTCCACCCCCTCCCGCCAGCTGCCAGCTGGCCTTGGCTCTCAGGACACAGGAAGCCTTGATGAAGCTGACGACAAGACAGGACCCGCACGCACACCGACTGGTCGCCCTCCAGCCGGGAGCACCGGGGACCTGGCTCCTGCACGAGCCTCAGGTCGGAACGAAAGGCAAAACCCCTGAGAGGAGAAGCCCCTCTCCATCTGGCACTTCCTAGGGCTGTGCCCCCGCGTCTGCTTCACCTCCGGCTGCAGCCCCAGCAGGGCTGGGGCGGGTCTGAAATGTGGGCGTGTGTGGGTGTGCATGGTGCTTACATGGCAGCATCTGTGTGTGAGTGTGTGGTTTAGTATGCGGTGCCTGCATTGCTGGAGGGGCGTGTGTCTGCCAGGCTTCTCCCCAGAGACAAGGCCATTCTGCAGCCCATCTGGCCCTCTGCCTGCCTGGCCCCATGGACAGCTGTGGGCGGCCGGGCTCCACTTCCTTTGAGGCCAAAGTCAAAGCCTCTCTGGGCACAGCCCCTGGTGCCCACCAGCATCACAGAGTTGGCCATAAAACGAAAACTCTCCCATCTTCCTCTGCCAACAAATTTTCTTGGGCTTTTCTTAAAAGAATTGCCAGCTTTTTCAAAACTCCCATGGGGAGAATTTCCACCCCCTAATGGCCAGCTGGCCAGGTTCCTGGGAGCAGTGAGGCCAGTGCAGTCAACAGGAGGGGACCTCGGCCTACCACCGCTCCTGTGCCAGTCCCCACACAGACACACTCCCACCAGCTCTGACCACTGCTCACTGTCTACACTGAAGAGGACACCTCCAGTCCTGTCCACTCAGCCACAGGATCTAGAGCCAAGCCGAGGGCTATCTGCCATCTGGGCAACAGGGGTCAGTGCCCGTGTAGCAAGGCAGCCCCAACCCATGCTTCTGCTGCGTACCTGAGCCCACGTTGGCCATTGTCCCCAGTGTCTGGGGGCTTCTCCCTCCTGGAACCACAACCTGGGTCCAGAAGTCCAGGCAGATAAGGTGTGAGAGCTGCAAGCCCTGGCGAAGGAAGCAGGGTCAGCCTGGAGTAAAGCTACAGCCGCAAGCCGCTGCACAGCAAACCCCAGAGGGGACAGCAGGGTGTCTGTGGCCACCTGTGAGCAACTCCTCTCCCCGAGGATGGGGAGCAGATGAGCCAAAATCAAGGGAAGAGAAAGGAGCAGCTTAGGTTAATGAGGCTGGTTCTAGCCCATCACACCCCCACTCCCCATACCTAAGGGGCTGCTCAACGACTCACGCAGCCAGCTCAGGGTAAGGAAGCATGGTCCATTGATGCCGCTCATCCATGGAAGGACACTGCCAGGACCAGGGCGGATGTCCCGGCCAGCAGGCCCCCACCCCTTGGCCAACAGTGTTCTCTGCCCTTGGGGCGGGGTTTGAGGCGGGGACACCTGAGCCTCTGAGGGAGACAGGAAGGCTGAGAAGTTCCCATTAGCTGGGTCCAAGCATCCTACAGAGCTGGGTGCTGACCGTGTCTGATGGTTTGTGCTAATGTGGCAACTCTGAGTGGGGCTGGTCACACAGGAAACGTCAACCGTGGGCTTGGAATAGGGACTTGCCAGTCAGAGCCCGGGAGAAGGGCCGTGTTATCAGCTGGACCTCTGGAAAGGGGAGGAGGCTGGAGATGGGGTCCACCACGTGGGCGATGATTGGATCAGTCTAATCCCACTGCAAACGGGGCCTGGTGCTCAGTGAACCTCCCTGATTGGCCACCCAGAGTCAGGTCACACGTGGATGTGCTAGGAGGGTCAGCCACTTTGAGGACAGTGGGAGGGCGGGGGTTCCCCTTGGGAGACCCTCTCGGACCGCGCCTGATGCCAGGCTTCTTTGGGCTGACTCTGATGTGTCATAGCCTTTTGCTGTGATAACTCCTTGCTGCTGGTGTAAGTGTTCAGCTCAGTTCAGTTCAGTTGCTCAGTCACCTCTGACTCTGTGACTCTATGGACTGCAGCACACCAGGTTTCCCTGTCCATCACCAACTCCCAGAGCTTGCTCAAACTCATGTCCATCGAGTCGGTGATGCCATCCAACCATCTCATCCTCTGTTATCCCCTTCTCCTCCTGCCTTCAGTCTTTCCCAACATCAGGGTCTTTTCCAATGAGTCAGTTCTTCCCATCAGGTGGCCAAAGTATTGGAGTTTCAGCTTTAGCATCAGTCCCTCCAGTGAACACCCAGGGCTGATCTCCTTTAGGATGGACTGGTTTGATCTCCTTGCTGTCCAAGGGACTCTCAAGAGTCTTCTCCAACACCACGTTCAAAAGCACCAATTCTTTGTTGCTCAGCCTTCTTTATGGACCAACTCCCACATCCGTGTGGGATGTATAGTTACTATAGACTATTGGTTTTATCCGTGTGCTGTATAGTGTATTCTTGTGGCTTCTTTCGTGCCTAGTCTGTGCCTTTAATCCCCCACGCCGTCCCTGCCCTCCCCCTCTCCTCCCCCAGGGGTAACCCCTAGTTTGTCCTCTGCATCTGTGACTCTGTTTCTGTTTCGTTATATCCACTAGTTTATTTTTTAGATTCCACATATAAGTGATAACACAGTATTTTTGTCTGACTTATTTCACTTGGCATAAACCCTCCGAATGCCTTCATGTTGTTGCACAATTTCATTTTTTGAGTAGTATTCCAGTGTGGATAATATACCACATCTTCTTCATCCGTTCATCTGTTAATGGACACAGGTTTGATTACCCAGTTTTAAATAAATGAGTAAAGGATTTGAAAAGGCACCTTTAAAGGTTACCCAGATAGCCAATAAGTGTGAAAGGGTGTCAGCACCATCAGTCACCAGGGACAGGCTGGTTAAGACCGGAGGGAGGAGGCTCCATACCCCTTTCCTCACCTGAATGGCTGAACATCACAGGCTGTGGAGACTCGCGCTACCTAACACTGCTGTCAAGTAAGGTCTACAGTTGCTTTAGAAAACTGCTTACCAGTGTGCATTGAAGGTAAATGCTCAAACATCCTCTGACCCAGGGGCCCCCCTCTGGTGTAACCCAACAGAAGTGAGAAGCTACATACACCAAAAAAGCTGTACGAGAATGTTCACAGCATCATTGTTCATAAAGGTCTAAATGGAATTGTCTGTCTGGAGTGGGATGGACAAACTGCCTCTCATACGACACAAAATGGATGGCAGTGCGAAAGAGCACGTGCTGCTGACCCCTTGATGTGGGTCAGTCTCTCGGGATACCAGGTGGTGCACGAGAGGCCAGACCCCAAAGCAGACCCTGAGGCATCCCTGTTTGTATTTGGGTGATATTCGGGATTGGGCAGAGCAACTCTGTGTCATAGGGATCAGGACAATCATTATCTTGGGGGCTTGGCATGGACTGGGAAGGGCCCCCAGGGCCCCCAAGTCACTGGAAATATTTCACACCTTCATCAGGGGGCTGGTTCCACAGATGTGGCAGGTTGTAGTGTACAAAGACATCTTCATCTGTTTCTCCCTTCCCACGAGGTTACATAGCATCACGGACTCAATGGACATGAATCTGAGCAAACTCTGGGAGATAGTGAAGGACAAGGAGGCCTGGCGTGCTGCAGTCCATGGGGTTATAAAGAGTCAGACACGACTGAGTGACTGAACAGCAATGCTGAGGTTTTCACACGTGGAATGGAGGCTCCTGTTCAAACACAAGGGGGATGATCCCTCCCCAGGCCATGAGCACACCTTTGTGATTCCTCCATCAATAGAGAAGCTTCCCGGATGGCTCAGCTGGTAAAGAACCTGTCTGCAATGTGGGAGACCTGGGTTCAATCCCTGGGTTGGGAAGAGCCCCTGGAGAAGGGAACAGGGAGGGAGCATTGTCTGGGGAGATGATCACTCCCCAGGCCCTGAGCAAACCTTTGAGGTTCCTCGATCAGTAGAGAGGGGACCAGGGAGCAGCTCTGTGTGGACTTCCGCCCGGCTCGCTTGGACTGTCTGCAGGGAACACAGCCGCCACGCAGTGAGGAAGCCCAAACCACCCCAAGGAGTGACCATGTGGAGAGGAGGCCACGTGGAGGGGAGGCCACGTGGAGGGGAGGCCACGTGGAGGGGTTCCAGCGGCGGCCCAGCTGAGACCCAGCCAGCATCAGCCAAAACACGTGAGTACAGGTGGTGCAGCAAAGTGCATCCAAGCCTTTCTGCATCTCAGCCTCAGCTCCTCATGACACCATGGAGCCGGGGCCAGCATCCCCACTCACACACACCCCGCCCCAGGCTCCTGACCTGTAGAGCCCTCACACCATGAAGGGGCCTTGTCCCCTGTTTCCAGAGGCTTCAGAGGCAGCGCTGATGACAGGCCCAAGTGCACACATTAATAAAGATTAATTGAAATGTACACATGGACATCACCAGATGGTCAACACCGAAATCAGATTGATTATATTCTCTGCAGCAAAAGATGGAGAAGCTCTATACAGTCAACAAAAACAAGACCAGGAGCTGACTGT
>SJYF01000457.1:925469-948468 GCA_006410515.1 Procapra przewalskii
TTCCTGCCATTTGGGCTTGAGCCACTTGCATTAGGAAATGCCCCGTGAAGTGGGAACGGCAGCAGCCTTGGCTTCGGGGGGCCGTGACTACGGTCAGGGGTCCAGGGGTAATGCGCGAGGAAGTGTGATCCACACGGTGGCCGCTCGCTGGAGAGGGGCTGCCGTCACCGCCTGCTCCCATCACACCCCCAGGGGAGACGGGAGGATAGGCGGGAGAGCACAGGCACGCCGGGCCGAGGGGAGCCAGCGTCTGGTTCAGAGCGGATGGGGGGAGGGTTAAGCCAAAAGAATGCACCATGGGACTGGCAAGCAGATGGATGGCAGATGGTCCTCTCTCTGCCCTCGAGGGTCAAAGGGACGTGCTCTCGGTCACTCTGTCGGGGTGGGCGGTGCTGAGGAAAGGAACCGGCTTTGAGAGGGTGGTCAACCTTTGAGAGGCAGGTCCACGATGAGGAATCACCTTCTGAGGGACCCAGAGCCCCTCAGAGAGTTTGATGCCCAGAATTGAGAGATGAAAGTCTTTCTGTGAATGCCGGGGATCCCACCTGCTGTCCACTCCACTTCGAGGTCAGTATGACGGGTGGAAACTGCAGAGGCTGTGAAACGCCCCTCACCCCACTGCCCCAGATCAGGGCCAGCAAGGAAGGCCCAGCTCTGGGCCATTGCCAGAAGGGCGGTCGGTGTTCCCCAGAAAAGAGACCACGTCCTCCACCTTGGGACTCGATACCAGGTGCCCACCCTCCACCTGCCTGAGGACTGAGGATCTGCCCAGAGGAGCCTGGAAACTTCATGCTCTGGGCTGAACATGGGTCAGAGAAGCTGGCCGCCCTACAGGGAGAGGCCCAGGACCTTCCCTGATGGGATTTCTATGAACGTGGCTCAGACTCCATGAGGAACCGCTGCTTTAAAAGCAAGAAGGGGGACTTGTCTCCTGGTCTAGTGGTCAAGAATATGCCAGCCAGTGCAGGGGACTCTGGTCTGATTCCTGGTCCAGGAAGACTCCGCATGTGGAGGGGCGACCGAGCCTGCGTGCTGCAACTACAGAAGCCCCTGCACCCTAGAGCCCGTGCTCCCCAACAGGAGAAGCCTCTGCAGAGCAGCCCGCACACCACATCCAGAAAGGAGCCCCTGCTCACAGCTGGAGAAAGCCTGCATGCAGCAATGGAGACCCAGTGCAGCCAAAAATTTAAAAAGAAAACCTCCAAAAACTAAACAAATGCAAGGTTTAGACTGTCAGCACCCAAAGCTCCGATTCCAGTTGAATCATTTCTAGAACCTGGACTAATGCCCAGTATGATGATGAGTGATAGTCGCTCAGTCGTGTCCAGCTCTTTGCCACCCCCATGGACTATAGCCACCAGGCTCCTTTGTGCAGGCAAGAATACTGCAGTGAGTTTCCATTCCCTTCTCCGGGATCTTCCTGACCCAGGGATCGAACCTGGGTCTCCTGCATTGCAGGCAGATTCTTTACCATCTGAGCCACCAGGGAAGCATAATGCCTGGTATATACTGGCCTAATGAGCAAAATTGGAAATCCTGCCCTACGCCACGTTTTCAAAGAGCCAGGTCAGCTTCTGTTTCATTTATCTAATGAACACTCCCAAAACTCAGCAACTTGGAATAAAAACTGATTATTTCTTCTCCTTCACAGTCCTGTCTGTTAATTTGGAGTTCGCTCTCTCTGGAGGCGCTGGGGTTCAGGGGTGTTTGGAGGATCCCAAATGGCCTCATTTGCGTGGCTGCAGGTTGGGGCTGACTGGGGGCCATGAGGTCAGTGGGCTGAGGGCTGGGTCCCTGGTTCTCCTCTCTTGGCCTCTCCTCGTGGCTAGTTGGACTGCCTCCCAGTATGGCTGCTGGGCTCTAAGAAGTTCAGAAGTCAGGATGTCATTTCTGTTGTATCCTTTAGGTCAGAGCCAGTCCTCAGGGCTGGAGAAATTCAAGGAGACAGAAATTAGCTCCATCTCTTGATGTGGGGGTGGCGTGTGTGCAGAAAGGGAGGGACTGTAGGGGCATCTCGAGGATCAGTTACTACACCCTTGTGTCCGTGTAGAGCGACCCTTTTCACAGCCCAGTGCCAACTTGGCAGTCCAAGGTGAGAGTATTGAGAGTCTTGTAGGCAATCCTGAGTGCATACCTGCCTCTCAGGTACCTGGCCTCTGGCAGGTGGGACAACACCCCCCAGGATTCTTTGGAGAACACAGCTCCTCTGTGCATCCTCTCCAGCAGCTAGGGCCTGGGATCTGTAGAGTCCTGTCCTTATCAGTTATCAGTTCCTTCAAGAGCTCCCCTTTCCCACAGTGGGAAGTTCTGCATGGGAGGTGGAGTGGTCAAGTTACCTCTGGCTCTGCCTCTTGGCCCAGGAATCCAGTCCCCAGCCCTCTTCACCCACCCCCTCGATGGGAACCGTCTCCTCCTTGCTTCTCCCTCCCTGCCCAGCACACAAACCACAGGCACTGGCCTCAGGCGGGGCTGCTTCCCTTTGAGCAAAATTAAATCTGGTGCTGTCCCTGAGAGCTGACCCACCCCCCACTTGCACACTGGCCTCAGGAATTGGGGGCCCAACTCAGGAGACCAGGGAGTGGGCAGCTCCCAGTGTCTGCTGAGATTCCAGTGGTACTACTGTAGTCCAGAGAGGGTCCCCCAAGGCTGGAGTCTGGGAGGTAAATGAGCAGCCCCTGGGGTGGAAACTGTATCTAGACCTCATAAATGCAAGCGGCAGTTAGCCACCAGCCACTTCACTCTCGGGGACTGAATCTAAGCAAAATGTCAGAGCTGTGTGCAAAGACCTCTGGTGTGCACAGATGTTCTGTGTGATCTTCCGGATTCTCTGAGCAGTACTGAACAGATGTGCCCTGCCCGGGGGACTGTGGCTCAGTGTACCTTGAATAAGCTCTTGATCAGAAATAAACATGGTCGAGATGGGACTGCAGCAGCCAGCCTTCCTACTGCCCTGGCTGACTGAGCTCGTACATTTTCTCTAGACCCCAGCCCAGACATCATTCCAGTAGATGCCTCCCCTGAATCTAAGTCCTGGAGGACCCACTGTGCAGCCTCAGAGCCGCACACAGCTTGCTCACAGCACTTATCGATTTGTGATGAGTGGGTTCATCCGTGGATTTACTTTTAGTCCTGGCCCCAACAACAGGCCTGTCACATGTTCCGACACGTGACGCATGTCACAAGCAGCTGACATGCAGGGGGAGCCATCAGATGAACCCGTGCTTAAGTAAACAACCAGCTACGTATGACTGGTCACGTATGTAAACTTCTGATCCACCTGCTGGAATATTCTTCAGCAATTTAAAGGAGTTGCAGAAAAATACAGCACATGAGAGAAGTATGATAAGATCACATCAGGGGATATGAGGCCACTGTCAAACTGTATGTACAATTCAATCCCAAGTAAGACAACAGCCATGTCCAAGCATTATGGAACAGACTCCCACGCTGCCCTGAGAATGCATAGTGATGCAGCTGAGACGGAGAAGGTTTCCAGTTCCTTAAAACATGTGTGGCATTTTTATCCTGGGAAATGAAAACTTGTGTCCATAGCCAAAGTCAGACACAAATGTTTATGACAGCTTTGTTTGTCATCCCCCCCAAATGGGGAACCACCCAGAAATCCTTCAGCAGGTGAGTGAATGAATAAACCCATTTGTGGTGCCTAGAATCTGTGTAGCAAAAAGAGAAAAGACACACATGATTCCCTGGGTGGACCAAACCTGACTCTGCTTTCAGGACGTTCTTGAAATGACAGACCAGGGGACAGAAACAGAGGTATGGGCAGGATGGGAGCATCCCAGAGAGGGTGACTGTGAAGGGGGAGAATAGGAAAGACTGAGCTGACAAGAGCCCCTCCGTAGCAGGAAGGTGGTGGTGGTCACAGGTCCACACGTGATGAAATGCCTTAGAGCCAGCATTTCACCAGCTCTACTTTCCTGGTCTTGATATTTCACTAATGTCAGACATAAACATTTCAGTGGATGGCAGTGCTGAGGTCAGAGTCGAGAACGTGAAGGTTGTGGGGGGTGGTCCTGGGGGTGCTGGAGGGAGACCGAGGCTGAGGTTCACGGTCAGAGGAAGCGGGGTTAGAAGAGCCTGGTGTAGGAGGAGCCCTGGGGCTGCCAGCAAGGGCTGGTGTCCTCAGAGTGGGGCAGTGCAGAATGGGTGTGAACAGGTCACTGGAAAGCTGGGGTGGAGTGGACAGCACATGCCCAGGGCCATGGGGCCAAGACCCCAGGTGGTGACTGAGAACAAGAGACACAAGTCTGAGTGGGCAAGGCTGGCACCAGATGGCCTGCAGTCCCTGGGGGGCAGCAGATAGCCAGAGGGCCATGGGCAATGCGCTGGGCTGGAGTGGACCGCAGAAGCGCCTTGGGGCTGACTCACTGCCTCTGGGCGGGAGGGAGCTCAGGGGATGCAGCCTGCTATCCTGGCAGATGTCGGGGTGAATACCTCGGTTTCCACTCAGAAGTGGGGGGACTCTTGAGGGAGGGGCAGTCCCAGCTGTGCACCTCCCAGGGACCCCCAGAACCGGTGCTTTTCCTTCACTCCTTTCTAGGTGATCGCTGGGAGAAGCAGGGCTTGATTTCCAGGGGGTCTAGACCTCCAGTTCCTGCAAACGCACACCTGCTGGGACAACGAGCCCCTCAGATGCGGCCCCTGCCCTGGGCACCCTTCACATGGCCGTGCCCTCTGCAGAATTCTCCAGTAAATGCAGGTGAGGGGCGGTCTGCCTCCTGCGCTGAACGTGCCGCATCCTGGGAGAGCCTGAGTCCCCTGCTTGGGAGAAAGCTCCCTGCAGGGCAGACATCAGCAGGAGACACTGTGGCAGGAGCCAGGCCCAGGTTTGGCCTCCACGGTTGCTGTTGCCCGCAGCTCAGGGACTTTTTAGAATTGCTTCCTTTGGTTTATTTGTTTTTTTTGCCATTGTTGAAGTGTAATTTGATGTGCAATAACACCACACCCTCTTAAACTGTATAAATCAGTTTGTTTGACAGACATCTTCACTCATGAAGTCACCTCCACAGTCAAAGCTCAGAACATTTCTGTCACCCCAAAGTTTCCCTGTGTACCCCCAAAGCCCTGTCTCAGGCACCCACTGAGCTGCTTATTTTTTATATCCTGACTTTTTTTACTTATTAATACCTTTTGGAGACTTTTCCTCTCAAGGGTGTACAAGTCTTCATTTTTTTCTCTTTCTTTTTAATTTTTTAATTATGAAAGTATTATAGCACATTTACAGGAGACCTGGAAAATACAGAACAAAGTTACATATAGTTCCACTATCTATTACAATTATTTTTAAGTAGATAAATTAAGATTTTTACTTGGAGTTTCACTATCAAGCTCTCAAAAATTAATAGAATGAATACACAGAAAAGTAGAAGAATATAATGGACCTGAAAAGCACCATGAATCAATTCAACATAATTAAGATTTATATAATTCTCATGCAACAGCAGGATTCAAATTCTGTTCAAGTTCCCATATATTGTAAACTAAGAGACATTGGAACATACCCAGGAACATAAAACAAGATGCAAAAATTTCATGGTCTAAAGGTATTGAAATCATACAGAGTCTGTTCTCTTATCACCGTGGAATTATGTTAGAGATCAATATCAAAATAAATTTGAAAATAACCCACATGTTTTCAAGTGCAATGTGATATTTACCAAGAGAGATTTTTAGACCTAGCCATTGAAAGCCTCAATAAAGTTAAAAGACTGAAAAAACACAGAAGGTGATTGCAGAGAAGAAAGTATTTAAATGAGAAATTAATAACAACATGAGAAATTAATGTCAAAGATACTTTAAAAATACCATATATTTGGAAATCAAATGTCTGCTTTTAAATGATAGGTATATGTAAGAAGCCATAACGAGGAAAATTAGAAAATATGTGTAACAGAATAAAAATGAAAAGAGAATTTACCAGAGTTTGTTGCATGGAACTGAAGCTGCTCAGTGCAGCTAAATGCAACACCCACTGCGCTGAGTTTGTTGGTGGGGGTGTGCACCGGTATGAACTTCTTGGAGGCAGTGAGGCAATCACTCTCAGAACCTTCTGTGACCACTTTCCTCTCCAGCCTCGCTAGCCTGCCTCCTGGAGCCCCCAAGCACACCGTGGCCCCAAGGCCTTTGCACGGCTGCCCCCTCAGCCAGGAAGGCTCACCCCCAGGTGGGTACCCCCTCCCTTCCCTGGAGTCTGTGTCTACCTGTTACCTTGTCATGGAAGCCTCCCCTGTCCCATGTTAACTGGTCCCCAAGACTCTGCACACCATGTATCCTGTGCCTCTGGCTAGTCTGATTGCACACATTTGCTGAGCCTGGGCAGAGCGGGGTCTCTGTCGGGCTCACTGCTCTGAAACAGCATTTCAGCTCCTGGCTTCATCACACAGTTGGGGGGCGGGGGGGCAGTGTCAAAGCTTCAGGCAGCCAGTTGCATCTGATTCTCCCTGTTCACCACAGTCCATTAAAATGAAAATCCCACAGAGAAAGCCGCACTCACAGAGCTTCGTGTAGGAGAGGAGGTGGGCCGGGGAGTTGGGCTTGTCTGCTCTGGAACCCAGGGCACAAATGCGTCCCCCAACCCCCCAGGCTCACTGCCGTCCCTGGGCAAGGGGCGCTCGTCCACGAGGGGCAGGGCCAGACTCTGCAGCCAGACTGCCAGGGTTCAAATTCCAGCTCAGTGCCACCTTGGGAGACATACTTTCTAGTAGCCACCTCATGGAGTTGTGTGAGGACCCAGTGGTCCCAGCTGTGAGGGTCAGACTGTGCCCAGATACACATCAGTTGTGGGGGTGGGTGCTCCTGACAATACGAGAAGGGGCAGGGAGCTCAGAAATCACCCAGGAGAGTGGCTGGGAGGCTGGAGCCCACAGACCCACCCCAGTGGCTGCCCACCCATGTCAGTCTGGGTACCGTCCATCTCACTGCTCTGCATGCTGGACGGATGGATGGTGCACGGTGGGTTCCAGATCAGTAGGCAGATATCTGGGAGAGCAAAAACCAATTATCAGCAAAGTCCGCAAGGCTGTGACGGGGCCTCCAGACTGAGAGAACTCATCTTCCCCGGAGAGGGTCACTGGGCAGCTCATTGATTTAGGCCACTAACCACCATTCTCTGGCGGGAATGAAACAGCTGAACTGAGTTCTCTGAATGGTCCTGAAAGCCCAGTGAACTGCAGGCCAGCTATCTCATAAGAAGCTTAAATAGTGATTCTCCTCCAACCCCTGAAACACATTTAGGCATAAGTCTATTTTTACATGAGTTACATAACCGTTGTCTCTCATTCATTGATGGTAAATACCTCTCTACAAACGGTACTTCTATCTAAGGCACAGTCGACTCCCATCCTTCTGGCTGAAGCCACAAACTAAGGCTTTGGGTCCCCCAGCACGGAGACAGACAGACATGAAGCAGGCTCGGGCAGGAAGGATGTCGTCCTGACTCTGGTGCTCCACGCCTGGGCTAGGGGCTCCCTCTCAGGGTCACCAGCCACAGCGCCGAGGTCAGGAAGCATTGCCTGTATAGATATTATGTCTGTTGTTGCTATTTACTCACTAAGTCGTGTCCAACTCTCTGCAACCTCACAGACTGTAGCTCACCGGGTTCCGCTATCCCTGGGATTTCCCAAGCAAGAATACGGGAGTGAGTTACCATTTCCTCCTTCAGGGAATCTTCCCAAACCAGGGATGAAACCCACAGCTCAGGCTTGGCAGACAGATTCTTTACCACTGAGCCACTCGGGAAGCCCATGAATGCAAACATGAGGCTTTGGGATCAAGGCAAGAAACGGACGTCGATGTATTTCCAGGAAAGGCCTTCATCGCTCCTTGCGAGCACACTTGTGTCTGTGTGTGTGTGTGTGTGTGTGTGTCTGTGTGTGACTTTGGTTCTGTGCCACCACTCTGTCCTTCCACAAGGGTCCTCCTGCTGCCCAGGGTCCCTGCTACACCTCCTCCCTCCCCGACCTCAAACTCCTTGCAACCACTCACCTGTCTTAACCACTGGACCACTAGGGAAGTCCCAAGTCTAAGGACTCTTCACCTAAACTCAGCTTCTGAGAGATTTTAGACTTTTCCTAAAAGTGCAATAGTTTACATTTTACATTTCATCTGTGATCTGTTTGGATTTAATTTTTGCATTTGGCGCCAGGCTTGGGTTGAGTTCCCGTTTCAGCCCCCGAGTTCCTCTCCGTTTCTCCCGCATCACTTGTTGACAAGGCCGTCTTCCCTCTGTCGACCTCTGGCCATTGTCAGCCATCAGCTGGGTGGCTTTGTCCACGCGGGTCCTTTGATCTGGGGGTCTGCGCCTCCTCCAGCACCACATGGTCTTCCTCACTGCAGCTTTACAAGCAAGTCTTTGCAAGCTTGTGGAGCGTGCCTTCTGGATTTCGAACCCTGTGACTGTGTTACCCATTCCAATATGAGAACATTAATGCTTTTAATTAATAAAATTGGAATGTGGGACATATTCTCTTCTTATAGCTTTTATCTTTCCCATGAACAGCTGCCAGCTGGGAGGATGTTCCCACGCAGAGCAGCCTTTAAGGACAATCCCAGCGCAATCGCACACGTGCTTCTTCTGTTTACCTCTGGGAAGGCCAATTGCTGGGAATAGCAGGGAACTCATCAAGCGGGCTATAGCCCAGAGCCCTGAAGTTGCTGGGGGCCCTTCCTCTTCTGAACAGGACGTGTTTCAGGAGAGATGTTCAGTGCTGCTGGCTTTTGTGCGAGGGTGGTACACGGGGAAGCTACTGTAACCTCAGAGGTAAGGTTTAAAAAAAAGTGGAAATAGTGACAGATTTTGTTTTCTTGGGCTCCAAAATTACTGCAGATGCTGACTGCAGCCATGAAATTAAAAGACATTTGCTCCTTGAAAGAAAAGCTATGACAAATCTAGCCAGCATATTAAAAAGCAGAGACATCATTTTACCAACAAAGGTCCATATAGTCAAAGCTATGGTTTTTCCAGTAGTCATGTATGGATGTGAGAGTTGGACCATAAAGAATGTTAAGTGCTGAAAAACTGATGCTTTTGAACTGTGGTGTTGGAGAAGACTCTTGAGAGTCCCTTGAACTGCAAGGAGACCAAATCAGTGAATCCTAAAGGAAATCAACCCTGAATATTCATTGGAAGGACTGATGCTGAAGCTGAAGCTCCAATACTGTGACCACCTGATGCCAAGGACTGACTCACTGAACCTGATGCTGGGAAAGATTGAGGGTAGGAGGAAAAGGAGGCGACAGAGGATGAGACGGTTGGAAGGCATAACTGACTCAATGGACGTGAGTTGGAGCAAACTCTGGGAGGTAGTGGAGGACAGGGAAGCCTGGTGTGCTGTAGTCTATGGGATCGCAAAGAGTCAGACATGACCTAGAGAGTAAACAACAGCAACAGGTAGGGAATCGAAGCACAGAGGCTGAGTCCAGGGTCCCGGGACTAACCGGCTGCCCTGGTTCACAGTCTGAGGGCTGAGGTAGGCAGCTTCCCAGAGTATGTCTGGGTTCCAGGGTGGACCATCTCCACTCTAATCGACATGAATGGCCAGCCAGCTGCTGACCTATGCTTGCTCCTGGCCCCAAACCATAACACCGGGACGTCAGGCATTACTTGTCCTCCACGGTCAAACAACCATGAAAATGAGAACCAGTCAATAAATGCATTCCCTGGGCTTCTTTGGGTGGTTTCACTGCTTTCACAGTTCAAAGACAGGGAAGAGCAGAGCCAGTCTTTGATACCTTTGCGTCAAGGTGACTCAGCCCTGTTTCAGAGAAGTCCAGAAAACTTAAAAGACAGATCCTGGCATCTGTTGAAAGCATTGTTCAGTGTCTTCCTCCAGAAGCTCGCTGTCTGCCAAGCTACACACACTACTCAGCACTAGCGCCAAGGTGGGTCCACACTGCTGCCCTGAGCTAAAGGGCCACCCACTTCGGACACACTGCTCCCCACTCAGCGGGACCAGCCTGGGTTTAGACCACCAAGTTAGGATGTGCAGGGAGCTTCCAGAACCCCAGGGCCCAGGCTGCACCCCAGACAAGGCAATCAGCATCCCTGGGGGTGGGACCCAGGTGATAGCATTTGCCTGAGCCCAGGGCTCCATATTCAGGTGGTCTACGAGCCCCTCTGCTGGGATTTCCAGGAAGAGTGGGGGAGGCGTGAGGATGCTCTCAGCTTAGCCTTAGAGAATAAGCTTGGCCCGGTGGGGCGATCAGGGAGAGGCCTGAGTATGAAAATGATGAGAATATACACATAAAAAGGAGAACACTTGTATTAGTTTCCCAGAACTTCCGAAAAAATCACTACAAACTTGGGGGCTCAAAACAACAGGAATTTTTTCTCCCATGGCTCTGGAGCCAGCAGTCTGATATCAAGGTGTCGGCGGGGCCATGCTAGTTCTCAAGACTCTGGGCGAGAATCCTTTCTGCCTCTCCCAGCTCCTCAGAGCTCCTGGCATCCCAGGCTCGTGGTCCCATCTCTCTGCTCCATCCTTAAATGGCCACCTCCCCCTGTGTCTATCTGACCTCTCTCTGCTGCTTGCTTATAAGGACCCCTGTGATGGCATCGAGGACCCACTCGATAATCCTGGATAAATACCTCCGCTCAGGATCCTCGATCACATTTTTGCTACAGAAGATCATGGTCTGGGCAATAGGACATGGATGTGTCTTTGGGGACCACCATCCAACCCACCATAACACTCAAACTGCCTCTTGGGGAACAAGAAAAGACCATCATGACTGACACAAGAGAGACCCCTTGGTGCACTTGCTGTGGGCAGGACCATGAGCCCTCGGATTCCAAGGAGTCAGGACTATTGGTCAGCAATGGGAAGCCTGACGCCCAGACTCAAAGCCTGTCCAGGATGGGGAGGTTCTGGGGGGGCCTGGGGCACACGTGTACCAAGGACTGAGGTTACGGAGCCTCAGAGCTCGCCTTCCAGACTAAAGGCAGACGGGTCTCCTGACACCTCTAAGCCTGACCCCATGAGCTGTATGCACCATGAAGCCATATTTTGAATAGCACAGTCACGTTACACTGATTTTTATATACTAAAAAGTTAATTTGTTAAATATAAACATTTTGCGCCATAGTTTCTGAAACCCCATTTTGGGTCTTTTTTCCCTTTAAATTGAAAGTGAAGAAAGTTGCTCAGTCATGTCTGACTCTTTGTGACCCCCATGGACTGTAGCCTGCCAGCCTCCTCTTTCCATGGAATTTTCCAGGCAAGAATACTGGAATGAGTTGTCATTCCCTTCTCCAGGGGATCTTCCTGAACCATGGATCGGACCTGGGTCTCCTGCATTGCAGGCAGATTCTTTATCATCTGAGCCATGATCAGAGACTCATAAATGGATGTGTCCCCTCCAAGCAGCTCCACCAGGTTCCATCCCAAAGGGCTTGTTTCGGTCACAGAAGCCCCATGGGGGGTGGCCCCATCCACACCAGCATCCCGTTTCCTGGCAACCTGGGGGCTGCAACCTTCCCTCCCCCACCCCCGCATCATAGCCCCAGCTGTCTTCCTACCTCATGTTGGGACGTGATGGGACTTTGTAGACACAGAATATTGATGAATAATGATGGAGAAGAGCAGAGAAAGCCATGCCCTCACTTCGCCCACTGCCTCATGGGGGAGTGAACACAGCTTGTAAACTGTCGGTCCCAGTTTCCAGCTCCGCCGCGCCTCCTTCTCCTAGCGTGAATTCATCCCGAAGCCCGCTCTTCCACCAGCTCCAGACTGCTTCCTTCTGAACTTAACGTTTCGCCTGATCTTCAGAACGTGCTGGATTCACAACCGCACTGCTGGAGCAGTGGGACCTTGGAATCCTTGCGGGAATAGACCGAGAACCAGCTTCCAATGACTCCATCTCTCCCAAATGACAAACCAACTTTTAGTTGAGAAAATGCAACACTGAAGGCAAAGTCCTGTCAGGCATTTGGATTTAGCAAGACGAGGAAACCAGTCAAATGCACTCTGGCCGGGCCTGGGGGACACACGCCTTTCCGTCCCAGTGGGGCAATGAAAGGTCCATGTCTCTCAGGCGGAGCCCCAAAAGAGGCAGAAGGAGGGGCAGACTCTTGGCGACCCTTAACTCCAAAGACGTCCCCCAGTCATGGTGCCACCAACAGGGCGATGCTGGGCAGCCCCGCCACAGAGGACAGAGGGAGCCACCCAGGGGGCCAGGAGGTGAGCGTAGTGAGTCAGGGTCCAGCAGGAGGGTCCGTCATGCAGCCAGTCCAGAGAAGCCTCTAGAAAAACTGGACTGGGTGCAAGAAACAAATTGAGGGCTTCCTTGGTGGCCCAGTGGTTAGGAATCCATCTGCCAAGGCAGGGGACATGGGTTCCATCCCTGATACAGATCCCACATGTCATGGAGCAGCTACGTCTGTGCCTCACAGCTACTGGCATCACCTAGAGCCTGAGGTCTGCAACAAGAGAAGCCACTGCAATGAGGAACTGGTGCACTGCAACCAGAGAGTCACTCCCGCAACTGGAGAAAGCCCAAGCGCAGCAACGAAGACCTAGCACAGGCAACAGTAAAACAAATAAATAAAAATTTTAAAAAGGAACAAAATGAGCCCTCTCAGTAGTACAGCCATGAGCTCCATAGACGCAGGGCAGGCCATGCTGGGTCGAATGGGAGAGGGTGTCAGTGTCGTTTTTAAAGCAAATTGTGGGAGTGACCCTTTGGCAGCCGGTTTGGGTCTGGGGTCTCTGGGGTGTTGGTCTGAGTGATGCTGCCTCGAGACAGCCTCCTGCAGCCACTTTCATACCTGTAGGGCGTCCCATGGTCCCCAAGCGCCAAGCCAGCAATGGATTAAGCTCCCTCCTAATCCCAGACAGGCTCCCCGGCGTTGCGTATACCACCCGTCCTCCAGTCTGCAGCCCTTCTCGAAGTCTCCATCAGCCTGCTACAAGTTCCAAAGCTGCTGCGTGTCCTGTGGGTGGGTGGACTCCATCCGGGATCCCGGAATGTGGTGGCTGGGAGCAGGGAGGGGATTCCCAGAAGCCAGGGGGTTGCAGCTGGCGGCTGAGCCAGTAGCACCCAGGGCACATCACACGGCCACCAATTTGGAGGTAATTACAAGGCTGTCTGCCTGAGAGAGAGGCTTGGCGGAGATTCCAGGAAAGCTTTGCACAGATAACATGCGCTCAGAGACTGGGAGAAAAATCTTGATCCTGACCACGCAGGCCCCACTCAGCTGATTCCCCCAAACAGACAGACAGGAAATGACTTTTCAGGCTGCTTCCCCATGGGCTGACTTCAAAGTGACCTGCAGACCTGGGTCATGGAGACCAGCTCTGCCCCCGACCCCCCGGGAACTCCAAGTCCCGGTCCTCATCTGCCTGCATGGTGAGTGGGGATCTGTGGTAGGGATCGCCCCACGCCCCCAGCCCTACACACGGAGCCTGTCAGCACACAGCCCTCTCTCCTCCGTCCTCAGCACACAGCCCTCTCTCCTCCCCTCAGTCTCATGTACCCCTCAGTTGCAGGGGCTGGGGACAGAGGAACTGGAACACAGCCTCCAGCCCATGGGGGCCAAATGAGTTCACACCTGGAGCTAACACTAACCAGCCACCAGTGGGCTGAACTCTGCTCATACTCCGAGCCCAGAGCAACCCCTTGGAGAGCTTTGCTGGGATGGGAGGCTTTCTGATGCTGTCAAGCACTAGGGGAGGGGGCAGGGGGTGGTCAGAGCCATGGGACCCTAGGCCTGAAGATGACCCTCGTCCCTAAGCCAGCCACCCTGCTGTCCCCCGCTGGCCTCAGCCAGGGAAGATCCAGAGGCCCCAGGGTAGGGTAGCTCTCGTTCATGACCTTGATCCAGACGGGCCTGGAAGGGAGCGTGTGGGGAGCAGAGCGGCTCTTGGGTTCTATTCCTGGGGTCTGGCTGCGTATGACTCACGTAAACACTGTACCGCTCACAAAAAGGGACGTGACTCATGAGACTCACCCGGCCCTCGGCTCATGGCTCCACCTGCTGGGTTCTCCCCAGGGCCCCACCCAGGCCCCACATGCAAGTCCTCCTGTGGCTCAGCATCTTCTCTTCCACCCCCACCTGCTCCGCAGGGTTCAGCCTTCCCACCTGGCTCAGCGTCTCCCTCCGCTCCCGAGGGGAGCTTGTTGATGCAGGCGAACTGGGAAGAGCAGCCTCACTGCTGGCCCAGTAACCAGGACCTGGACTAGAATCCAGGGGCAGACAGGGCAGGAAGCCCAGGAGCATAACACGACAAGCCCACAGCTGCTAGAGTGGGCGGTCAGAGCAGGCCTGCGAGGGCCCCTGCTTTCCAGCACTCCCAGAGAAGGGCAGACTGTTGCCCACTGCCAACTCCAGGGGCCCTTGGTCCCTCCTCCTAGAATCTGTCTCCCAGGCCGTCTCCCTCCAGGACTCAGGGACTGCCCGGGGCTCTTTCTCCACCCTCAGCTTTTCACTGACTTCAGGAAGTCAGAGACAACTGCCCCTGACCCCAAGCGACCGTCTGTAAGAGTCAGTAGCCCATGTGTGTACTTTGGCAAAGGCTCAGCTGCCTGACCACAGGGTCCATGCCCCTGCCCTTACCAAGACTGGGGGTAAAGGGAGGTGGGTGCATGTGAGGTCTGCAGCCCCGGAGCTCCTGAGACGTAGACCTTGCCCTGAACCGGAACGCATGCAGGACCGGCTTCCCCCTTGGTTCCTGCTTCTTTGTATCTGCAGACTATAAACACACATGTGAGAAGCAACAGAGGTCCCTGACCTGGCGCAGAGCACCCTCCTCCCTCCCTGTGGTCATCCCAACACTCAGGAGGCACCGAAGCGATGCAGATGAACACTGAAGAGAGAGATGGACAGACAGACAGAGGCAGACCCTCTGGGCCCAAACAGTGCTCAGCGCTGCCGAGCTGCAGGAAGAGGGGGCCTTGGTGACTTGAGGCAGAGACCTCTGCCTTCACCATCCATGTCTTTGGAGCAAGAAGGGGGTTGTCCGTGACATCACCCCTGCCATCACCAGCTGAAGTAATCCTGACCACTGAATTCTAGCTGGAATGTCAGCACTCCCACCTTTGAGTTAGGGAGACAGGAGCAAGGAACAAGTCTGATCTGTGGCCCTGATGTCTGCTCAGGACCTTGGGGTGCTCCCCCAAGGGGCCGAGGACCCAGCTGGCCCCCAGTGCGGAGCTTTCTATTTCCCAGGTGAAGGAGATACACAGCCTCTGGGACGTAGTCTGGGTGGGGACCAGCTGTTCTCCCCTGATGAAGCGCCTTGCCCAGGTGGGCTCCAGGAGGGTGCCCTGTCAGGATCTCGGTCTCCTGGGCCCAGAATGCACCAGTTCCTGCCTTCATCTCTGCAGTTCTCCACAGCTCCAGCCCTTTCTCCCCCTTTCTCCAGGCTTGTCTAAGGGATCTGCTGCTGTTTGGGGGCCAGCAGTGCTGACCAGGGCCTCCCAGGGGTTGCTGGTAGTAAAGAACCCGCCTGTCAATGCAGCGGACATAAAGAGACTGCGAATTCGATCCCTGGGTCAGGAAGATCACTTAGAGGAGGGCTCAGCAACCCACTCCAGTATTCTTGCCTAGGGAATCCCATGGACAGAGGAGCCTTGTGGGCTACAGTCCACGGGGTCACAGAGTCGAACACGACTGAGTGACGGAGCAGCAGTGCTGGCCACCAGAGCCTGGGGGCCCCTGGGGTCCAGGGGGCCTGGGCAGCTCTCACCCCTTGCCTCCCCACAGGGCTGGGCCCGAGAGCGTGAGACCCATTAAAGCTGGCCTTCTCACCGCTGCCTCTCTGAAGCAGACTGAAAGGGACAGTCCTGCCAAGTGTATGCAGGCCGTCAGAACCCATGGGCCGCCTCCCAAGCCCCGGGGTCCAATAACAAGCCCTGAGACACCCGGCTGCCGCCCCCTAGGTCCTGGCCGGCTGTGCCTGGAGCCCACCTGCCACACAGGAGTCTCAGCCACAAGACACCAGCCCTGGAGGTGTCTGCAAAGCTGCCCCACTTCCTTGCTCCTCGTTAGCACCTGGCTCAGGTGATGGAGACGCCGTGGCCAGGAGACGCCAGGTGCACTCTCAGCTGTGGGAAGGGGGTTTCCTGTCTGTGTAAACTGACTTCCAGTCGGCCACCAGAAACCTCACAGTGCTTACTGAGCTGCTTGTTCTGAGAGGAATGCAGGGTCTGCGACGGGGCAGGGGTACCCACAAGTTGCACATGCGCGCTACGTCACTTCAGTCGTGTCTGACTCTGTGACCCATGAGCTATATAGCCTGCCAGCTCCCCTGTCCATGGGATTTCCCAGACAAGAATCTTTTGCACTGGAACGGGTTGCCATTTCCTCCTTCAGGGGATCTTCCCGACCAAGGGATCGAACACACATCTATATCTCCAGCATGGGTAGTCCACCCCCTTTTTTTAACCACTAGCATCACCTGGAAAGCCCAAGTTGTACAGCTGGTGAAACAGCAAGAAGTGTGCTGAAGGGGCAAGAATCACTCACACCAAGGATGGGATGTGGCCAGTGCAGGGCAGGGGGGCGGTTTCTTCCTCCTGCCACCTCATTTGTTCCTGGAACCAGGTGCAAGGAGCCGTCTAATGAGGACCACGAATGTCTGCAGGGTTGGGACGGAGGTGGAAGGTGAGTGTATAGTCAGGAGTACTCCCTGAACATAAAAGTGCCTTTGATTCAAGCGAGCCTGGATCAAAATGCTAAAACATAAAAGGAGACGTAGCAGCCCCAAGACTGCAGTACACAAAATAAAATCAAAGCAGTGACCCTTGGAATTTCTGGTTCATTCTCTGAATTCCAGCTCAACACTAGTTTACTCAACAATGTGGGGCCCAAGGCCCCACAGCCTGAATTCCCATCGCTGCCTGGAGAGACCTTCCATGCACCCCACACCTTCCTCACTTCCCCTTGGTGAGGCTTCAACGTGGGGAGAAAGGAGGGAAGAGGAGAGGGGAGAAAAACAAGAGGAGGTGTGGGACCACTCAGCTGCCTCAAGCCAAGCGCGGAGCTGGGAACCACTCGACCCTGATGTCAGCCCCTAGATCTCAGAAAGAGAAGCCAAGACACTGAGAAAGCAGAAAGGGAGAGAGGAAACTGATGCCAAGGGCAGGCTTTTTTTGAGAGGGAGTGTTAGTGAGAGGGTAACAGGCAGGAAGGCCAGGGGTCTCCAAACGGAGGAAATAGGCTGCAAGTGTCAGACATTTTNCTCTCTTAAGCAGCAGGAGGAAACAAACTAGTGATATATTTTTCCTTCTCCATACAAATTTAAAAGGAGGTTTCTCTTAAAATACTGTGCTGCCATAATGACATCTGCTTTCACCTGAAGTTAACTATTCTCAAACCTTGAGTTAACCAATGCATTTTTCTTATGGAAATGTTTGTCTTAAGCTATGTTAATGTACTATGCCTTTACCCCAGACTCTGTCTTCAAGTCAGTTCTGTCTAATGGCTCAGAACCTGCTTGACAAACCAGTATGTTATACTCAGATATTGTTCCACTAATCTATGTAAACGACACTATTTGTATGGTAATCTGCCCTTCTACAAGATTCAAGTCAATCGTCTTATGACCCGGGATGAATCATCTGGTGCCAAGATTATCCCAAAATGCATCTTATGGGTGAGGAGCCTTATGCCATTCTGAGTTTTAAGACATTCCTTTCTTTCATTAATAGACTGCTAGTGAGTATATAACATCCAGGTGAAGACTAGCAGGGGGGTACTCTTTCTGCCCCCTTCTGATGCCTCCATCAGAAGCTTTCTCTATTTCCTTTATACTTGAATAAAACTTTATTACACAAAAGCTCTGAGCGATCAAGCCTCATCTCTGGCCCTGGATTGAATTCTTCTCCTTTGGAGGCCAAGAATCCCGGCGTCTTTTCGTTCAGCAACAACCTTTCATTAGGAAACTTACATGTTATTTCTCACCAAGAGTCTAATAGTAAATTTCAAAAATAAAGTCAAGAGAGAATTTTCAAAGTAGCATTTGCCTTCAGGGGGAGGTCGGGGATCAAGTGGCAAGAGGGGGACTCAGACAAGGAATTCTGGCTGCACTGGAAATGAAGGTACAACTTGGGCTGCTGTAACGAAGAGCCCCAGACACAGCAGCAGAAGCGAGACGGAGATTTCTCCTCCATACCCACATGCAGGTGGACCCAGACCCCTTCCGCCACCTGTTTCTCTGCCCTCCTCACAATAGTCTCCACCCCACAGCCCAGTACGGCTACTCCAGCTCCTTCCTTCTCATTTCATTTCCAGACACCTGGAAGGGTCTCAAGGAGAGGGCTGTTGTTGTTTAGTCACTGGGTCACGTGGGTAGGCGAGGCCTGTGTTCGCTGGCATATTCTAGAAATGATCTCTTTCCTCTATTCACAGACCACATGTGGCTCCCCTGGCTTCCAGAGACAGTAGGAGGTAGAGTTGTTATCTGGTGGCTGAGTACCCAGAAAGGAAAGGAAGAGAAGGGAAGATGGGCACTGGGTCCACTAGAAATCTTGGCCACACTTGCCCAGAGAAAGCTGTTCCCCACAGCACCACCTAACAGCTGCTCACGTTTGCTCACTGACCCCGCACTGAACTATATTTTCCATGAGGTGGTAAACTCTTTTCCTCTAGTTTCAGAGATAATCACTGTCAGTCAGCTTCCATCTCTGTGAGATGGTGTCACACCACAAAGATGACTAAAGTCCTCAAGAAGCAAAGAAACTTGATGTTCAGACTGACCCCAGAAGCTGGTTCCTGGGACACATGGGCTTTTCTCAAGCCCCCCAGCTCCAGGGGCTGTAGCTCAGTGGTAGAGAGCATGCTTCCCATGTGCAAGGCCCTGGGTTCAGTCCCTGGCATTTCCACTTGGATCTTAGAGTTTGGGACTTCCCAGGTGGCTCAATGGAAAAGAATCTGCCTGCCAACACAGGAGACACAAGACACATGGGTTCTATCCCTGCGTGGGGAAGTTCCCCTGCAGAAGGGAATAGCTACCCACTCCAGTATTCTTGCCTGGAGAATCCCATGGACCAAGGAGCCCGGCAGGCTACCGTCCATGAGGTGGTCAAGAGTCGACACAACAGAGCGACTGAGAGCACGCACACACACACACACACACACACACACACACACACACACGGCCTGCAATGAGGCCCCCCAGGGAGCAGGGCCCACGCCCTAGGACGCCCTTCCTGTGCAGAGTGCCCCAGATTTTTAAATGTGTGGTATAGTAACATTTTATTCTGGAATATAGCAGATAATAAATCAAATGAACATGGAGCAAGCATTTATCAAGTACCTACCATGTGCTAAACTTTGGATCACATATACAAAAACAAAACAACACAAAAGACACAGCCCTGCCTTTGTGGGCCGCTCTGGGCACCTGCATGCCCAAGCCCTCCACCACTGCAACCCCTGGAGAAGGGTAACAGCTGCCCGGGGAACCAGGGCAAGTTCTGGATGCACCCATAGCACCTCGTGGGCAACAACTGCAGAGAAATCAATGGCTGTCTCTGAAAAGACTGCAGCCAACCTCCACCTGGCGTGTGGCAGGAACGTGTGACTTTCTTACTCATGAGTTGAAGCATTGATTCAGAAAATTGCAGCCAAGTAAGCGGAGTGGCTGAAAGGTGCCTCCCCTCTGAGCTGCTTTCTCCACGTGGCCACGGGAGTCAGGCTCACAGCTTCCGCCCCCCACCCACTGCCCTCCTAATGCAGGACCCTTGCTGCGGCAAATGGAATCATCTGCAAAGAGCAGGCGAGCCTGGCAGTGGGGAACCTGCCTCTGGAGCTGCGGGGAAGGGCCGAACGCCTCTTCATCACAGGTTATATGGCTCCAGGACTTCCTAGGTGGGCAGCTGTGACTTCTGAAGGCCAGGATGGCCTTGGACGCCCCCAAGCTGCTGTAGGATTCTGACACTGAGCAGTGAGGAGAACAGGTCCCCGATAAAATGAGCAGCCCTGGAAGGGGTGCCCCCAGGGATGGTGGGCAGGGGTCATGGGAGCACTTGGGTACCAATGGCCACCCAAAAGCAAGTCTGAGCCTCTGGTGGAGGCAGGAGCCCAGAACTGCAGTTGGGGGTCCCAGAGGGCTCTGCTTGGAGAAGACATGCCGGCACCCGCCCTGCAAGGGAACCGACCCCGGTGAGCATCAGGCAGGACATCCCAGTGTTTCTCCCTGAGAATGACTCTGACAAGTCAGACCCTCCAGCAACCTCCTCGTTGCCCCCGAGTTGAGCTCATGGGCTTGTCACTGAGCAGATTTATGGCCATGGCTGCAGGGGATTGATGAGATGGTGACAAGTAATGGGGACAAAATTCCAGAACCTTCCAAAGTCAACCAAAGTGGCCTGAAGCCCTGATTCTAGTCATCCAGGGAAGTATCTGAGGACACCCCTTTGTTGATTCTTTACCATCTGAGCCACCAGGCAACTGGGGGAAGCCATGCCCCTGTAAGTTTTCCTGGGCATGGTCGACATCCCCCAGTGGGGTAAGATGTTGGTTTCCCAGTGAATCTTGATTTTCTGGTCATTCAGGAGCCTGGAGTGTGCTGAGTGGACAGTGACTCAATCTCCTCCTGAATGCAGTGTCCAGCAAGGCAGACATCATCCCAGACAAAAGACCTGTGGACAAGGGTCTAAGGAGGGAATGCTCTTCGGGGAATTGTTGAGGTGGGTGTGGTAGGAGATGTTTGTAAGGATTGGGAAGTGGTTGGAGGCAGCTCTGGCTCCAACTTTCTTCCAGGATGTCCACTCACTTTTTTCTTAAGATGCTGATGAGTACTCTGCCTTGCCTCCCCTCCCAGGTGTCTCTTTCGTGCGTACATTTGGTTTTTCTGTCTTTCCTGTCTTCAAGAGGAGCTGTGTTTTCCTCTTGGCTGGGTGGCAGGAGCAGAGGGGGGTGGGGGAGAGTTAAGCCTCTGATCCAGGGCCCTTCCCCCCACCCCAGAGGCAGATTAGCTTTGTGGAAGGGGGACTGACCGCTACATTGCAGAGGGGCAGGGAAGGAGGCGGCGAGAGGCAAATCCTCCTTCCAGAGATTCAATAACCACCACCTAGCTTCTCCACGTGCTGGACCCAGAGTCAGGAGAACACACACCTAGTCTTCCTGTGACCACACAACAGGGCCACCCCTTCCCCATGGTCGGAGTAAGACCAGCCACGGGAACACCCAGGCACGAGCCAGGCCACCAAGGTGGGTGACCAACTGTCACTTAGAGAATGCCAAGAAGGAGGGAAAGCACAGCCGAAGAGCCAGAGCTGAGAAAGCCTGGGCACCAGAGAGGAGGCTGGAGGTGCCAGACAGGAAGACACAATCCTGCGGGGTCAGAGTTATGCCGGGATCGGATGCCAGTTCATTTCAGCTCAGTCGCTCAGTTGGGTCCAGCTCTTTGAGACCCCATGGACTGCAGCACACCAGGCTTCCCTGTCCATCACCAAATCCTGGAGCTTGCTCAAACTCACAGCCATTGAGTCGGTGATGCCATCCAACCATCTCATCCTCTGTCATCCCCTTCTCCCCCTCTGTCATCCCCTTCTCCTCCTGCCTTCAATCTTTCCCAACATCAGGGTCTTTTCCAGTGAGTCAGTTCTTCCCATCAGGTGGCCAAAGGATAGGAGTTTTATCTTCAGCATCAGTCCTTCCAATGAATGTTCAGCACTGATCTCCTTTAGGATGGACTGGTTTGATCTCCTTGCAGTCCAAGGGACTCTCAAGAGTCTTCTCCAGCACCACAGTTCAAAAGCATCAATTCTTTGATGCTCAGCTTTCTTTATGGTCCAACTCTCACATCCATACATGACTACTGGAAAAACCATAGCTTTGACTAGACAGATCTTTGTGGGCAAAGTGATATCTCTGCTTTTTAATATGCTGTCCAGGTTGGTCATAGCTTTTCTTCCAAGGAGCAAGCGTCTTTTAATTTCATGGCTGGAGTCACCATCTGCAGTGATTTTTGACCCCTCCAAAATAAAGTCTGTCACTGTTCCCATTGTTTCCCCTTCTATTTGCCATGAAGTGATGGGATAGGATGCCATAATCTCAGTTTTCTGAATGTTGACTTTTAAGCCAACTTTTTCACTCTCCTCTTTCACTTTCATCAAGAGGCTCTTTTGTTCTTCTTCACTTTCTGCCTTAAGAGTGGTGTCATCTGCATATCTGAGGTAACTGGTATTTCTCATGGCAATCTTGATTTCAGCTTGTGCTTCATCGAGGCCAGGATTTCATATGAGGTACTCTGCACATAAGTTAAATAAGCTGGATGACAATATACAGCCTTGTGGTACTCCTTTCCCGATTTGGAACTAGTCTGTTGTTCCATGTCCAGTTCTAATTGTTTCTTCTTGACCTGCATACAAATTTCTCAGAAAGCAGGTAAGGTGGTCTGGTATTCCCATCTCTTGAAGAATTTTCCATGGTTTGTTATGATCCACAGAGTCAAAGGCTTTGGCATAGTCAATAAAGCAGAAATAGATGTTTTTCTGGTATTGTCTTTTTTTCAATAATTCAACAGATGTTGGCAATTTGATCTCTGGTTCCTCTGCCTTTCTAAATCCAGCTTGGACATCTGGAAGATCTTGGTTCATGTACTGTTGAAGCCTGGCTTGGAGAATTCTTTGCTAGTGTGTGAGATGAGTGGAATTGTGTGGTAGGTTGAGCATTCTTTGACATTTCCCTTCTTTGGAATTGGAATGAAAACTGACATTTTCCAGTCCTGTGGCCACTGCTGAGTTCTCCAAATTTGCTGGCATATTGATTGTGGCACTTTCACAGCACCATCTTTTAGGATTTGAAATAGCTCAGCTGGAATTTCGTCACCTCCACTAGCTTTGTTCATAGTGATGCTTTCTAAGGCCCAGCTGACTTCACATTCCGGGATGTCTGGCTCTAGGTAAGGGATCACACCACTGTGGTTATCTGGGTCATGAAGATCTTTTTTGTACAGTTCTTCTGTATATTCTTGCCATCTCTTCTTAATATCTTCTGCTTCTGTTAGGTCCATACCATTTCTGTCCTTTATTG
>SJYF01000457.1:948502-959514 GCA_006410515.1 Procapra przewalskii
AGCCCATCTTTGCATGAAATTTTCCCTTGGTATCTCTAATTTTCTTGAAGAGATCTCTAGTCTTTCCCATTCTATTGTTTTCCTCTATTTCTTTGCACTGATTACTGAGAAAGGCTTTCTCATCTCTCCTTGCTATTCTTTGGAACTTTGTATCCAGATGGGTGTATCTTTCCTTTTCTCCTTTGCCTTTCGCTTCTCTTCTTTTCTCAGCTATTTGGGGTCCCCCCCTTTTTTTTTAATTGGAGGCTAATTACATTACAATATTATGGTGGTTTTGCCATACATTCACATGAATCAGCCATGGATGTACATGTGTTCCCCATCCTGACCCTCCCACCCACCTCCCTCCCCATCCCATCCCTCAGGGTCATCCCAGCACACCAGCCCTGAGCACTCTGCCTCATGCATTGAATCTGGATTAGAGATCTGTTTCACATATGTTAATATACATGTTTCAATGATATTCTCTCAAATCATCCCACCCTTCTCAGCTATTTGTAAGGCCTCCTCAGACAACCATTTTGCCTTTTTGTATTTCTTTTTCTTGGGGATGATTTTGATCCCTGCCTCCTGTACAATGTTATGAAACTCCATTCATGGTTCTTCAGGCTCTCTATCAGATCTAATCCCTTGAACCTATTTGTCACTTCTACTGTAAATTCATATAAGGGATTTGATTAAGGTCATACCTGTATGGTCTAGTGGTTTTCCCTACTTTCTTCAATTTAAGTCTGAATTTGGCAATAAGGAGTTCATGATCTGAGCCACAGTCAGCTCCTGGTCTTGTTTTTGCTGACTGTATAGAGCTTCTCCAACTTTGGCTGCAAGGAATATAATCAGCCTGATTTTGGTATTGACCATCTGGTGATATCTACGTGTAGAGTCGTCTCTTCTGTTGTTGGAAGTGGGTGTTTGCTATGCCCAGTGCATTCTCTTGGCAAACTCTGTTCACTCCCCAGTCCCAGAAGATTCCGCATGCTGAGGGGCAACTAAACCTGAGTGCTGCAGCTAGTCACGCCCGACCATCCTGGAGCTCGTGCTCTGGAACAGGAGACACCACTGCAATGAGAAGGCTGCCCACTGCAACGAGAGAGTTGCCCCCACTGGCCGCGACCACAGAAAGCCCTGGAACATCAGCAAAGATCCAGCACAATCCAAAAAAAAAGCTGAAGAAAGTAAGTTATTCCAGAGAAGATATCTCTAGGTGGTGACTTTTTGAGTCTCACTGATCAAGGGAAGGACTCCGGCCTCATCTCTGGATCAGTCCCTGTGGTGGGGTAAGGGGTGCTCCGATTGGTCAGACGCTGACCAGATGTCCCTTCCTGAGGATACTCTGATAGCCAGGGTATTCTGACCAGCAGCATGGCCTGGTGTTTTGGTGAAAGGTACTTAGTTGTGTCTGACTCTTTGTGACCCCATGGACTATGCATTCCATGGAATCTTCCAGAATACTGGAGTGGGTAGCTGTTTCCTTCTCCAAGGGATCTTCCCAACCCAGGTATCGAACCCAGGTCTCCCACATTGCAAGCAGATTCTTTACCAGCTGAGCCACCAGGGAAGCCTGGAATAATCGGTAGGAGGACAGAAAGGCAGGCACTGACCAAGATAAAAGAGGAAGGGACAGAAGCAACATTAGTCCAGTAAGAACATGATAGAAAGATCAGGCCTCAAAGATTCAGGTATGTGAAAATAATAAAATATATATTAGCAAGGGTCCTCTCAGGGAAAAGTCCAGCTTACTATCTAATGACTGTACACGTTTGGGACTGAAGAAATTAAAATTACAACAGCTTCTCATTTTATTACTCAGTGCGGATGAGATTACATCACAGGAACCTGCTCCACAGGTGGTCTGAGGACCAGCAGCTTCAGCATTGATTTTTTTCCCCCTAAATGTCACCATATGTTTCTGCATCTTCCTGTACTGTACCAGAAATTTTTTAAAGACCTATTGGAGCAATATTTCCTGCAAATACAACATAAAATGGAAAGCATTCGTATCAGGTGAGATGTTCTTGATTTAGACGACATCGCTTCTTTTAGGTTGAAGTCCTTGGGATGGATCTAAGTAGACTTTTTCCTGGCCAAATTATCCCTACAGGACCCTGACGTACTTTATCCATTGCCCCAAGTGTTCCCTGAACTTTCTCACTGGTGTGATGGAGTTCACACATCGCTCTGCCTGGCCCAAGTTCAGAGAACTGTTCAGCTGCCAACTCACGTCATGGAATTTCCCCGACACGTGCGCAAACTCAGTTTGAGTCAAAGCTAGTGGACCTGATGCAGACACTGACCTTCTCTCAGACCTTCCTCCTCCCCGGCTCTCACTTCCGCCATCCCATATGCAGATGGCCACACGCGGCTTCCACCCTCTTCCCAGAGGAATCACTGCCCCCCAGGGAAGACAACAGTATGGAGTGAACTAGGTGTCTGTTCCCCTTTCTCAAGGGGATTGCAGTCCTGCACCGCCTGTGTCTGCTTCTGCCTTTATCCTGGTTGGTGCCTGCCTTTCTGTCCTCCTACTTCTAATTCAGAGTACCCTGGCTATCAGAGAATCCACAGGAAGGGACATCTGTTGACTGAGGCCAATCATAGCACCCCACACCCCACCACAGGGCCTGATCAGAGTCTTTCCCTTTAATCAACAAGCCTCGAAAAAAGACTACCTAGAGATATCTTCTCGGGAGTAACTTACTTTCTCCAAATCCAGTTGTTAATATTTTGTCCAACTTTCTAGCTCCTTGGGCAAAAAGAAGAGACAGCACAAGTTTCCTACCAGTTATACCTTTGTGGCTGGCTGCAAAAATTTTGAAAACCATCTTCTGTGTTTTAAAAGCACTTCACTTCCTCGGGACCCCCTGAAATGGAACATGAGAAGGTTCAAGTAGATGATTAAAACGCCTGCACCAGACCCCTACTAACAAGCTGCTGGTGCAGACGCAGGAGGGCTGACTGTTCAAGAGTCCCTGAGCCCGGGAAGAGAGGCCACATCAGGGTGAGTTCACTCAGGATCGCAGGCCAAGAGGCGTCAGAGCAGAAGAAATGAGGAATTAGGGTAAGGTTCCTTTTAATTCTAGCAACCGGTTCTCTTGGTCACTTAAGGGAATTGAGTTACTCCACTTTCAAAAAGACAAAAGCAAAATGCAGAATTTGCAAACACGTTACTCTAGTTGAAGTGGGATGCTATGGGATTTCAAACTGATAGCACTCCTAGACAAACATCACTTCTGAGTAGAATGTCACCAACATCCGCTTCAGTGCTTTCTACTTCTAGGATGAAAGAGTTTTTTCCTGAGCCAGTAGATCCTCATAAAACCAACGTTCTGACAAGCTGGATGAACTGTAAAGATTACCCTGTTAGACATTTGCCTGGAGCCATGGCCTCCTGAAGGATGCTCTGCCCTCAAGCCCTGCCATGTAAGCCACTACTTCAGCACTCTTGGCCCTGGCCCTTCTCCTCCAGTCGCCTGGGTTAGAGTGGGCCCCTGACCAGCATGTCTTCATGCTTGTCTTCATGCTTGCCAGTGGCCTGTGGACTGTCCTACCGGAGAAAAATCCTTTACTTAAAAATTACAAACTAATAAACCTCAAGCACATAGAATATTTAGTAGTGACAGCTAAAACTTGAAAGACACTAAAGAGATGAGCCTTGAGTTAAATCTGGGGCTTGCAGGGACAGAGATAGGACAGGCTGGTACTAGCTGAAGTTACAAGTGAGGAAAGTATGAACTAACCTTTGAGTGGGAGGTGTCCAGGGAGAGCGCACATCCATGGAGGCGATGTCGGCGGTGTCAGCCTCACTGAGGACAGACCCTCGCTGCAAGGCAGAGCTCTGCCTCGTGGAGGGACAGAGCACAGTCAAGACTTCTACCCTGGATTCCTGGGGGCTCTGCCACCTTCTTTCCTCTGTTATCCTTAAAATAAGCCCCCATTGCTGGAGCTAATTCACATTCAAGGATACTGAACACATAACAAAATGGTCAACATCATTTGCAGGGATGCTGAAACTGAGCACAATGGATTAGCAAAATGTGAATTAACTGTTGACCACTTTGGCAAAGCAGAGAGCCAGGAAGATGCTGGCAGGAATCTCAGACCAGTAGCCACAGAGCTGATTCACAGACGTAGTGTACTGGCTTTGCACCGTATTTTTTAATATAAGCTAATAAATCCTGACCTAAGATCGCTCCAGTGCCTACCGTCTTTGCTGAGGCTTCTCCGCCCTTGGACGTGGGGCATCTCCCACAGTCGCCGCTCCAGCGCACTGTGCATCTGCAGCTCTGGCAGGGCATAGACTTGGGCTACCGTGATACTGAATGGTTTGCCTTGGAAATGAACAGAGATCATTCTGTCGTTTTCGAGACTGCATCCAAGTACTGCATTTCAGACTCTTCTGTTGACCATGATGGCTACTTCATTTCTTCTAAGGGATTCTTGCCCACAGTAGTAGATATAATGGTCATCTGAATCAAATTCACCCATTCCAGTCCACTTTAGTTCACTGACTCCTAAAATGATGTTCACTCTTGCCATCTCCTGCTTGACCACTTCCAATTTGCCTTGATTCATGGGCCTAACATTCCAGGTTCCTATGCAATATTGCTCTTTACAGCATCATACTTTACTTCCATCACCAATCACATCCACAACTGGGTGTTCTTTTTGCTTTGGCTCCATCTCTTCATTCTTTCTGGAGTTATTTCTCCACTGATCTCTAGTAGCATATCGGGCACCTACCGACCTAGGTCATTCTTCTTTCAATGTCCTGTCTTGCCTGTTCTCAAGGCAAGAATACTGAAGTGGTGTGCGACTCCCTTCTCCAGTGGACTGTGTTTGAACATTTGAAAGTCTGCTGCTGGAGTGGTGGCTGCACAGCGCTGAAGCAGCAAACAGTGAACTTCCAGATGTTCAAGCTGGATTTAGAAAAGGCAGAGAAACCAGAGATCAAATTGCCAACATCCATTGGATCCTCGCAAAAGAAAGACAGTTGCAGAAAAACATCTACTTCTTTATTGACTATGCCAAAGCCTTTTACTGTGTGGATCACCACAAACTGTGGGATAGGAATATCTCTCTTCAAGAGATGGGAATATCAGACCACCTGACCCACCTCCTGAGAAATCTGTATGCAGGGCGGGAAGCAACAGTTAGAACTGGACATGGAACAACAGACTGGCTCCAAATTAGGAAAGGAGTCTGTCAAGGCTGTATATTGTCACCCTACTTATTTAACTTATATGCAGAGTACATCATGCAAAATGCCAGGCTGGGTGAAGCACAAGCTGGAATCAAGATTGCCAGAAGAAATATCAATAACCTCAGATACGCAGATGATACCACCCTTATGGCAGAAAGCAAAGAGGAATTGAAGAGCCTTTTCATGAAAGTGAAAGATGAGAGTGAAAAAGCTGGCTTAAAACTCAACATTCAGAAAACTAAAATCATGGTATCTGGTCCCATCACTTCATGGCAAGTAGATGGGGAAACAGTGACAGACTTTATTTTGGGGGGCTCGAAAATCACTGCACATGGTAACTACAGCATGAAATTAAAAGACGTTTGCTCCTTGGAAGAAACGCTATGACCAACCTAGACAGCATATTAAACAGCAGAGACATCACTTTGCCAACAAAGATCTGTCTAGTCAAAGCCATGGTTTTCCCAGTAGCATGTATGGCTGTGAGAGCTGGAACAGAAAGCAAGCTGAGCATCAAAGAATTGATGCTTTTGAACCATGGTGTTAGAGAAGACTATTTAGAGTCCCTTGGATTGCAAGGAGATCCAACCAGTCAATCCTAAAGGAGATCAGTCCTGAACATTCATTGGAAGGACTGATGCTGAAGATGAAACTCCAATCCTTTGGCCACCTGATGGGAAGAACCGACTCATTGGAAAATACCCTGATGTTGGGAAAGATTGAAGGCAAGAGGAGAAGGGGACGACAGAGGATGATATGGTTGGATAGCATTGCTGACTCAGTGGGCATGAGTTTGAGTAAATTCTGGGAGTTGGTGATGGACAGGGAAGCCTAGTGTGCTGCAGTCCATGGGGTTGCAAAGAGTTGGACAAGACTGAGCAACTGAACTGAACTGAGCTGAATAAATGAAGGTGCCATGAGATTGGGCTTGCAGGACTGAAGCTTGTATCCCCTGTGACCACAGCCACCCAGGGGGCTAAGAGGCAGTGTCCCCTTCCAGTGGGGCTGGGTCTTCACCTCACGCCTGAACCCCTCCCACCCACACAGTGCTCCTGTCCTTTCAGAGGCCCTTCAGGGCAGAATCATTGCTCCTAGGGGGACTGACGCTTACACAGTTCAGTTCAGTTCAGTTCAGCCCACAGTCATGTCCAACTCTGACTCCATGGACTGCAGCACACCAGGCTTCCCTGTCCATCACCAACTCCCAGAGCTTACTCAAACTCATGTTCATTGAGTCAGTGATGCCATTCAACCATCTCATCCTCTATCACTCCTTTCTCCTGCTTTCAATCTTTCCCAGAATCAAGGTCCCTTCCAATGAATCAGTTCTTTGCATCAGGTTGCCAGAGTATTGGAGTTTTAGCTTCAGCATCAGTCCAGCTTTTTGCCATAAGGGTAATATCATCTGCATATCTAAGGTTACTGATATTTCTCCTGGCAAACTTGATTCCAGCTTGTGCTTCATCCAGCCTGACATTTCACATGATGTACTCTGCATATAAGTTAAATAGGTAGGGTGACAATATACAGCCTTGTCATACTCCTTTCCCAATTTGGAACCAGTCTGTTGTTCCATGTCCAGTTCTAACTGTTGCTTCTTGACCTGCATACCGTTTTCTCAAGAGGCAGATCAGGTGGTCAGGTATTCCCACACTTTACATGTAACTTAAATAAGTAGAGTGACAATATACAGCCTTGTCATACTCCTTTCCCAGTTTGGAACCAGTCTGTTGTTCCATGTCCAGTTCTAACTGTTGCTTCTTGACCTGCATACAGATTTCTCAGGAGGCAGGTCAGGTGGTCTGGTATTCCCCTCTCTTTAAGAATTTTCCACAGTTTGTTGTGATCCACACAGTCAAAGGCTTTGGCATAGTTGATAAAGCAGAAACAGATGTTTTTCTGGAACTGTCTTTCTTTTGCGATGATCCAACGGATATTGACAATTTGATCTCTGGTTCCACTGCCATTTCTAAATGCAGCTTGAACATCTGGTTCATATTCTTTGAAGCCTGGCTTGGGGAATTTTGAGATTACTTTGCTAGCAGGTGAGATGAGTGGAATTGTGCAGTACTTTGAACATTCTTTGGCATTGCCTTTCTTTGGGATTAGAATGAAAACTGACCTTTTGGTAGCTTCCCTGGTCAATAAAGCGTCTGCCTGCAATGCGGGAGACCTGGGTTTAATTCCCAGGTCACAAAGATCCCCTAGAGAAGGAAATGGCAATCCACTCCAGCACTCTTGCCTTGGAAAATCCCATGGATGGAGGAGCCTGATAGGCACAGTCCGTGGGGTCTCAAAGAGCTGGACACGACTGAGCCCCTTCACTTGATGGCCACTGCTGAGTTTTCCAACTTTGCTGGCATATTAAGTGCAGCACCTTCACAGCATCATATTTTAGGGTTTGAAATAACACAACTGAGATTCCATCACCTTCGCTAGCTTTGTTCGTAGTTATGCTTCCTAAGACCCACTTGACTTCGCATTCCGGGAGGTCTGGCTCTCGGTGAGTGATCACACCATTGTGGTTATCTGGATCATGAAGATCTTTTTTGTATATTTCTTCTGTGTATTCTTGCCACCTCTTCTTAATATCTTCTGCTTCTGTTAGGACATTTACTCAAATCTAAGAAATTGAGCAAAACACAAGGAGCCTGGGAGATACTCCTCCTCAGAGAGCCAGGCCATGTGTCCCAAGATAAGACTCTAAAGCATCCAGATGAGAAAGAAATGAAGTCTTGGAGCCCCCCGAAGCAAGGCAAGTGCTGTTGGCTGAGTTGTGTGCCCTGAAAGTCACTTCTCGAGGCCCTGCTCCCCAAGCCTACCGTATGTGAAGGCGGGGCATACAAGAGGCTGGTAAAAGGCAGACAGGGCCCTGACAGGATCCATCTGGGCCCCTACAAGGAGGCAGAGACCAGCTTGGCTTCAGCCTTAGGAGAAGGCAGCAGGCTGGAGGGCCCCCGCCAGACACCCAGGCAATGGGCACCTTGACCTCTGACCTCCACCCTGCTGTGAGCAGCCAACATCGGCTGTCCAAGCCGCTCAGTTGTGGTATCTGCTTAAGGAAGCCCAGGTGACTGAGACAGCAGGGAGGGGGCTGGAGGGAGGGTCCCAGCTGGAGATGGCTCCTCTCGGGATCTTGCAGCCCCCTACACCATTCACTAAAGCCACTGCTCCCCAGGAGCCCCTGGGGGCATATTGAATACACAGCCTGGGCTCCCAGACCCACTGGTTGGGTGGACAGATTCCAGGGCTCCCCCAGGCCCAGTGCCCCCTTCCCAGTGGCACTGACTGGTGGAGATAGACCCTGGAAGACCAGCACAATGCAGGAGTCACTCTAGCCACAAAGGTTGAGAGCTCAGCCCTGCCGCCTGTTTTTACTCATTTGCACAAAATTGGATTGGGTGGCATTTTACACAGTACAGAAATTAGCACTCCTTACATTAACATGGAACTAATTGCTGTTGGGAGCAAATTTACAGTTAATGACTCAAAGGTGTAAAAGAAAGCACTGAAAGCACTGTTGCCTTTTCTGAAAAGCAGTTCGCTCCACACCCGTGGAACTCGGCCCAGGAAACGGGGGTCGCAGATGGTCCCTAAAGCGGAGCTGAGTCACCTCCCCTGGCACCGGAAGCTCTCTCCTTCCCCACCCCGGATCAGTACCCACGCATCTTCCTCCTGGGGGCCCAGAAGCCCTCCCAGCACACAGGGTTCCCCGTGCTGACCGCCTCCTCCCTGCACCTGCCGAGCCCGCTCCTTTCTGCTGCCCCTCCCCTGCCAGGACTCTCTATGGACTTGACATCCGTGTTCCTGCCACAGCCCCTCCCCCATGCCTCATGAATTTTGTCTATCAAGCAGAATGACATGAGAAAATCCATGTTTCGGAGAAGACTTCTCCCATTTACCAACAGATCTGTGACAGGACATCTCAGACTACTGAGCTCCCGCATCTCGTTCCAAGTGTGGTTTGATTGACGGCAGCAGGAGTGTGCCTTTCCCCACCCCTTCGCATCTCTGAATCAAAGTCTCATGAACCGCCCCCCAGTGGGGTCCTGGGCAATAACAGGGTTGGAGGTTGTGGTTTACAGGTCCTACCTGTGTGGGTGCATTGTGTGTTCACACACCCTTCCAGAGCGGACACTGGCAACACAAGCCCCATTCACAGGTAATCCACAGGTGCCAGCCCTCCTCTGATGGTGGGCACGGCAGACTGCGGTGGGCAGACCCCCTGGTAAGGAGGACCCTGGTGTGCAAGCAGTGACACCTGGGCTGATCTTTGCTGCCCTGAGGGACAGATGACAGGTGGCCTGTGCAGGCTGAGCAGGTCTGAGCAGGGGAAGGACATCTCTACATGGCAATGAGCCTGGCCCCTCCCTCCACCATCAAGGGGAAGAACTCAGCCCAAGGAAGGCATTATGAGGAGGAACCCTGCCTTGGGGTGACCCAAGGTCAACCTCAGGCTTGGACACTTCCCGGGGAATGGCTCGCTGGAGCCAGCCACTCACCCAACAGCCACCCTGAGATATTCACGAGAAGAGCTGCAACCCGAGCGCCCTAAGGGAATGGCACAGAGACCCCAACCAGAAGGAACCAAATGTCCCCCTGGGGGACAGAACTGCCTCCCTTGAGAACAGTCAATATAAAGAACACTCAGAAGTCAGAAGGAAAGGCCAGAACCTGGGAGACACAGGAGAGATTTGAAAAAGAGCCAGCAGAACAGGATACCAGCCTGTGAAAACACTTGACCTCACCACAGTCAGGGACCTCCCTGGTGACCGTGGATGGACTGGATCTGGGACACTGTTACCTGCGAGGCTGAGCTGGTGTGTCCTGAGTCAGAGCAATGCCATTCCTGGGACCCAGGGACAGGGGGAGTCAGGCTCAAGGCAGTGTTTTCTGCTACAGCCACAGATCAGAAACCACCCACTGTCCATCCACAGCAGGATGTCCATCCACTGTGGGATGGGGAAATGGAAGGGGTATTTTTGGCCACGGGTGTGAACCCCAGTGTGCAACACCCACAAACATGACAGGCCACCTCTCACAGATGAGGCCAGCGAGGGGGCAGGACCATCAGGACAGGTACACAGGCTCATTGATCGGAGAGTCCCAAACCCACAAACCCGCACAGTATGTGGTTCAGGGATATGATCAATCACACAGACATGGAAGGGCAGCAAAGACCATCACAAGGCTTTTTACCTGCAGGGCCACATCTGACTGTGGGACAGGGCTTCCACGTTCTGTTCACTGTGGATCCCAGATATGCAGAACAATACCTGGTACATGGCAAGGGCTCAGAGATGTACTGGACGGATGGATGGACAGACAGACAGATGGATGGATGGATGGATGGACAGATGGAGGGATGGATGGACAGACGGATGGATGGATGAACGGATGGATGGATGGATGGATGGATGGATGGACAGATGGAGGGATGGATGGACAGACGGATGGATGGATGGATGGATGGACAGATGGAGGGATGGATGGACAATGGAGGGATGGATGGATAATCAGATGTGACCACAGAGGGCACACAAGCAGCTTCTCAGTTTCTGGTGAATGTTCTGTTTCTTAATCTGAGGAGGCCACATAGTCTTTAAAAGGCATGCATGTATTGTACACACTTCTCTGTATGTACTATTTCACAATAAAAATATAAAATTAAAAAATTTTAATTAATTTATTTTAATTGAGGTTAATTACTTACAATATTGTAGTGGTTTTTGCCATACATTCACGTGAATCAGCCATGGGTGTACATGTGTTCCCCACCCTGATCCCCCCTCCCACCGCCCTCCCCTCCCATCCC
>SJYF01000457.1:985559-998158 GCA_006410515.1 Procapra przewalskii
GTCTGGAGGCCGAAGGCCACCCAGAGATGGCTCGGAGAGGGGTGCTCTCTGACCTCCAAGGCAAAAGCTGTGATGGCCATCACTTCCCCCGAGGGGCTGGTGCTGGGACCCGGGTCACTCTGAGGCCTCCGCACCACAGGGTGGGGCCTTGGGCCCTCCCGGCTACTCTCTCAAACCCTCAAGCCCTCGGAGAAGAGGAAAAGGAACTGGAAAAGGGGGAAGCAGAGGGAGACGGATGCCCCACTTTCTAGGGTCCCCCAGATGGGTGGGTGCGGGGGCCACAGCGGTGGCAGCCGAGCCCGAGGCCGAGCTTAGGATGAGGGCGCAGAGCTGGGCTTCTCCTCCCGGGACACGGGGATGGCCCGCTCGCTATGGCCGGCGTCCACACCAGATGGGACCTTGGGGCCAGAGAAGGTCAGCATGCCATCCGCGGACAGGGAGCAGGAGAGTGCTGACTGGTCCACGTTGGAAGGCAGGCGGTAGCGGCGGTGGAACTCTCGGGAGATGTAGCCATGGTCATCCTGGGGACGGGGAGGGCAAGGTCAGAGGCGCTGCAGCCGCCGGCAGCCCCCAGCCCCCGTGGAGGAGGCCCAGGCTGCACGAGGTCAAACCCATGATGCTCTCCCGGGCAGTGGGCCGTGGGTGCTGGGCCGTATCCAGAGTCCTGGACCTCCCTGCCTCCCTGCATGAGATCTGGGCCTGCCCAGGGCCCTTGGCTCCTCTCACTAATTTCATTCCAACATCTCGTGAATGGTCCTGCCCTGGCCCTGCCCTCAAGTCCAACTTCCCCTTCACCTGTGGCCCCAAGACCATCTGGGCTCAGGTCCCTGCCATCCATCTAAATGGAAACCCACACCTGGGCACTCCCATCTCCTGATGCCCTGGCCCGGCTCCCCTGCCCTCCAGGTGTAGACTCAGAGCCCCATGGGAGTGTCCAGGCTTGTCTCTAGGGCCCCAGGAGGGGAGGACAGCAGAAGGGTGGGGTCTCTCCAGCTCCCCCACCACTGGAGAAGCCCTGGTCTCTGACATGTCCTGGCTGGGGTCCTCCCTGAGCCAGGCTGTGCCCCTGCCCCTGCTCCCAAGACAATGGGCAGCAAGCACCTGGGCTCCGATGGGAGTCTCTGGCTGCACCATCCCCCCAAGTGAGACTGATGTGAAAGCCTGCCTGGCTAGGAGCTCGCCCCTCAGTGCAGCGTCTCCTGGGGTCTTTCCTAATCCCACCCTGTCACCCAGGGGTCTGGACAGAGCCAGGGATGCCAAGCAGTGCCCCAGTGGGGATCCTCTCAGGTCCCCCCGGCCACGCTGCCCAGGACTGTGGAGGGCTCAGGAGCGGCCTCCGGTCACCAGGGTCAGCCAAGGTCTGGGGGCCGTGGTCCTGCCTCTTGGCCGAGGCTGCGGCAGTTCCCAGGCTCACCTGCCGCTCGTTGTGCTTGCCATGGATCTCCACGAAGTCCTCCTGCACCTTCACCGTCAGGTCTTCGGGAGAGAAGTGCTTCACATCCAGGAAGATGACAAACTTGTCCCGATCGGACCGGACCTGAAACCAAGCGCCAGTGTGGGTCCCGTGGAGCTGCGGCTCAGGACCGGGGCTGGCTGGAGCGGCCGGAGCTGGGTGGCCGGGGCTTGGCCCCGGGTTATCGGAACAGAAAGTACCGTCCGGGCTCTGACTGCTCCCTCCGAGCGCCCAGAGACAGGGGCACCTGGGACTCAGGAGAGAGTGGGCACTCGGTGGACAGCCAGAACCTCGGAGGCCTGCTGTCTGCCTGACAGGTGAGGGACTGAGTAGCCTGTTATGGATTGGTGGGTTGTGGTTGTAGGGCTGGTTATGGCTTAGTTGCTGGCTTATTGGCAGGTTATAGGTTGGTTGACTAGCCGGTTATGGTTGTGGACTGGTTAGGGTTTGTTCAGATGGCCAGTGAGACCAACCATTTGGCCCCTGCCCGCCTCTCCATCAACAGCCTGGGGCCCTGTCTCTGCACGTGGACAGATGTTCCCAGTGGTCTGCACAGACCACCCAGCTCCTCACACACTCCCCCTTCACTCCTCGGAGTGGTCAGCCTTGCACCAGCTCTGGGCAGGTCTCTGTGTTTTAAGCAGTGGTGAGACCCGGCACTCTCAGAGAGCTGGAGGGAAGGCACGTGGGCCTCCTTGTCTGCCCTCAAGGGGCTGGCCTTGGGTGGCTGGGCAAACTCTGCAGCTCTGGCCGCAGATAGCTACAGACGGAAGGCCTCCGACCCTACCTCGGGCAGCACAGCCCACCCTGGAATATCCAGCCGGAGAGCAAACGCAGTCTCGGAGCACAAAGCTTGGCCCTCCATCACCCGTGCCAGAGTGGCACTGTTCTTGGGGACCCTAGATGATGGTGGGGACCTCACCAACCACATACAGGTCATAAGTGGAGGGCAGGAGGCATAAACTGGGCGGGCTCCTCTTCCCACCACTCCAGAGGCATGGAGACTCTGCCGGGAGGACGGCCTGCCTGGCTTCTGCATCCAGGGGGAACGAGATGGGGCAAGAAGGGAAAGTGGCCCCATGGCCCTCACCACCCGCTTCATGAGACACAATGGGAGCACTTGGAGCAAGGGTGCCCCCGCCGACCCTCAGAAGCCCCTATCTCCTATCCGGCCCACCCCACGGCCGCAGCAGGGAACAGCACGGCCGCAGCAGGGAACAGCGTGCCCGGTCTTACCTCAGAGATGCCGGAGTCCAGCACGGTGCGGAAGAGGGACTGGCGGTAATAGGGGCTGATGGTGGAGGACAGAAAGGGCAGCAGGTCGTATTCGAAGAGGCCCTCGCCGAAGAACTGGTCAAACAGCCGGCTGGGGTAGAAGGGGCCCAGGGTGCGTTTGAACCAGGGGTGCTGAATGGCGATATCCATGGTGGGCAGCGGCTCTCTGGGCACCCGGGGCGAGGAGATGGTCAGAGCAGGGCCTGTGGGCAGCGCACTGAGGAGCTGGGACGCAGGCCCTGCCTATATACGCCGGGGCAGAAAGGAGGCATTAGAGGGATTTGTCTGGAAAGCGCGAGCTCAGGAGGCAGGCCGCCCTGTCAGCAGAATCGTGGGCCGGCCAGGCTGAGCGCCCACCTCGCCCAGCCCTGGCTGCAGCGCCGACCAGCTGGAGCTCCCTACGCCAGGAGGACGGGGCCCCCAGGGAGCTTCTCTGTGGGCGGCTCTGTGTCCCCTATGCTTTCCCAGGGGTGCAGCAAAGACTCTCCTCTCCCTTCCCCAGGGAAGGGTCTGTGTGCCAGGGACAGTACCCCTCTCTGCACACATGGTCCCCTGTGATCCCACAGCTGCCCCCCGCGTGGGAGCTCGTACCCCTGCTTCACAGACAAGCAAACAGGCACCCAAGCAGTCTCCCAGTCCCACAGCCACCAGGTTTGGCTGCATCTCTTTAAGATAGAATTCCCTCCCTTACATCTTGGTGATTATAAAAATGATGCATACTTGTAAAATCCTTGGGAAGGACAAAAAGTACAGCTCAGAAGCTGGAAAGAGCCTGTGACTCCAGCACCAGGGAGGCCTGTCGTGGCGTCTGTGTGCATCCAGGAGGGGAGGAAGGTTTGCTTTGACAAACAGAAACCCCGTGCGCAGGAGCCTCCTCTGGACACCGTCCCTGCAAACCTCAAGGCCTGGGGACAAACAGAGCCAGGGTCCTTCAAGCAGGTGCCCTGCCCCTGTGCCAGGAGGTGTGTGACCGGTCTACCCGTCCAACTACGGCCCAGAAGGCATTCCAGGGAGACCCACCACAGTCAGGACACCCCTGGCTTCAAGGCCTTCATACTTCTCAGTAGCCTGGCTTCTGGGAGCCCTACACTAACGCACCCCCCCCCTCCTCCCCCACCCACAGCACAACAGAGAGCCATTCCCACGCCCTACCCCAGGCAGCTTTCTCATGCATAGTCCAGGGGCAAGATTATTCACCCAGCACATCTTCGGGTCCTCACGCATTTCCTTGTGTACTTAGTCATTCAGTCGCATCCAACTCTGTTGTGACCCTTTGGACTGCAGCCCTCCAGGCTCCTCTGTCCACGGGATTCTCTGGGCAAGAATACTGGAGTGGGTTGCCATTTCCTCTTCAAAGGGATCTTCCCAACTCAGGGAACGAACCCTCATCTCCCATGTCTCCTGCATCGCAGGCAGATTCTTCACCCGCTGAGCCATCAGGGAAGCCTGCAGCTTCTTACAGAGGCCTTCTTGCAGAGCCCTTGGGTACCATTCAAGAACAGGATGACAGCACCATATCGGTTTCCAGCAGCAGCTATAACTACTGAAAAGGTTTATTCCACAACAAAGGCCTTTTGGACAGTTGGAGTATGGTGACCTGGAAGAGACCACGAACTTGGCTGCTGAAACAGCATAAATGCACTGCCTTGTGGGTTGGAGACCAAAAGCCCACGTGCATCTCACTGGGCTCAGATCCGAGTCAGCAGGGCTGGTCCCTCCTGGGGGTCATCCCCTCTCTTACAGTCTGCTCTTTAAGGAACCTTATGTCCCTGCTTGCCACATAGGGTGACACAGTCTCGGGTTCTGGAATCCCCCACTGCAGCGAGGGTTGGGGAGATCTGGGACCCTCCCTTGGGGCATCCATTGCAGGGACGCTCAGCTCAGGAAAGTCCTGCCAATCACAACCAAGACAAGCTCCTGCCACTCAGAGACACCACCTGGTTCATGTCAACTCATGTCTCAGGCCTGAACAACTTCCTCTCCGGTTTGCCAGCCTCACCTATTGGCCAAAACCGCGGGTGACACGTGCTGCCGCAGGTGGCCCAGCCTGGCTCTGCAAAGTGGACCTGGGGATAGATGAAGGATGGCAGATGAAGGCAGTGGGCACCAGTGTTTCCAGCTCGCCTGTGCAGCTTCTCCTGCTCACACCTGGCCTCTCACACACAGCCCCTCCCACCCTGGATTCTGGGAAAACAAGACCCTTTTTATCCAGGTCTGGATTCCTCCTTGAATTCACAGCTATGTGCTAAAGGGGAGTGCTCTGTGTGTGTGTGCAGAGATTTATTAAAACAATAACAAACCACCTAAAATCTGTTCTAATTATGTAGGTGCAAAATACACCTCCTCTTCTGTTAATCTGCCTAATAATCTAGCTGGTTCTTGGGACTTCCCTGGTTGTCCCGTGTTTACGACTCCATCTTCCTGTGCAGGGGGGTGCAGGTTTCAACCCTAGTCAGGGAACTGAAGCGGCTTCCCAGGGGGCTCTAGAGGTAAAGAACCCACCTGCCAATGACACAAGAGACGCGTGTTCGGTTCCTGGGTTGAGACCATCCCCTGGAAGAGGGCGTGGCAATCCTCTCCAGTATTCTTGCCTGTGGAATCCTATGGACAGAGGCTCCCGGCAGGCTATGGTTCATGAGATTGCAGAGTTGGACACGACAAGCAACTTAGCACACATATGAGAAGCTAAGTAAATTAGCACACAGGAGGGAAGCTAAGATCCCACATACATCGGGGCAAAAACCAAAACCTATAACAGAAATAACATTGTAACAAATTCAGTGAGCGAGTGAAGTCTCGATCAGTCGTCAGACTCTTTGCAACCCCATGGACACCAGGCTCCTCAGTCCACGGAATTTCCCAGGCAAGAGTACTGGAGTGGTTGCCATTTCCTTCTCCAGGGAACTTCCCAACCTAGGGATCAAACCCTGGTCTCCCTCACTGCAGGCACTCTTTACCATCTGAGCCATGACACTTTAAAAACTTTAAAAATGGTCCGAGTCAAAAAAAAAAATCTTAAGAAAAAAAATGTAGTTGGTCTATTTATTGGCGGTGGATCATCCTGTAAAGTTGCTGTGAAAGACGAATTGGCAGCTAGTGAGCCGTAGCTCCCAGGGAAGCACAGGGTCAAGGTTCTGCCAGCCTCTGGCTGCAACATTTTTATCAGCCAATCAATACTTGAGCTTGTTTGGTGTGTGTTTCTAAGTAAAGACAGCTGATTTCACGTGTGTTGCTGATTCATTAACACTGAGCTGCCGCCTGCAGCCCCATAACTCACTCCTGTAACCAAGCTCCTCTGTGACACCCTACTTTCTCCGGAGGTCACAGCCCAGCCTCCTGAAAGTGGGACCCAAGACAGCATTCCCACTGTGCTTGGGCCATGAGAAAAGCAAAATCACCGGGAAAAAGCACAAAGATGTGAAAAACCTGGCACTCAACTGGCCTGGAAAGGAGGCTGGTTTGCAGCACCAGCTGAAACAAGCAGGCGGAGTTGTCCTGTCGCCCTCGGCTGAGGACGTGTGTGTCCGGCCACTCAGATTCTCCACCTCGTCTGCTCTGCTCAGTGAGTGACTGTGAAAAGGGCCATGAGAATTGATTCAGGGTCAAAAAATAAATGTCAGAGAGTAGATGATACAGACTGACTTGCATCCCCACAAATTCCTGTGTTGAGGTCCCAACCCCCAGCACTTAGAACATGAACTTATTTGCAGACAGATCTTTTAAACAAGGATCAAGCTAAGATAGATCAGCCTGTGAGGATGCGTCCTGGCCTGATGCGCTGGTGTCCTCGTGAAGAGAGGGACAAGGACACAGACACAGCGGGGGGGACCTCATCCCCTAGGCTGGCGTCCTTACAAGGGGCAGACACCAGCGGTCCACAAGCACGTGGAGCACCCTGTGAAGACGCAGCGGGAGACAGCCTCTCCACGCCAGGCGGGGAGGCCTCAGGGGGTCCCGCCGGCTGCCCCTGCCTGTGGCTGCCAGCATTCAGACTGAGAAGGCATTGCTGCCGTGTAACCACCCACGTGTGGCTCTGCACTGTGGCAGCCAGAGCACCTAACACGGGAGACCGGTCCTCACACATGGAATCCACAGATGCACAGAGGGTCTGCATGTGTGTACGTTTCACATCTGAAGAGTTCTTTTATCTTCAGTCAGTTCAGTTCAGTCGCTCAGTCGTGTCCTACTCTTCGTGACCCCACGAATCGCAGCACGCCAGGCCTCCCTGTCCATCACCAACTCCCGGAGTTCACTCAGACTCACATCCATCAAATCCTTGATGCCATCCAGTCATCTCATCCTCTGTTGTCCCCTTCTCCTCCTTCCCTCAATCCCTCCCAGCATCTGAGTCTTTTCCAATGAGTCACCTCTAAACATTTGCTGGGGCTTCCCAGGGAGCGCTAGTGGTAAAGAACCCATGTGCCGATGCAAGAGACCTAAGAGATGTAGGTTAGATCCCTGGGTCGGGAAGATCCCCTGGAGGAGGGCATGGCAACCCACTCCAGTATTCCTGCCTGGAGAATCCCATGGACAGAGGAGCCTGGTGGGGCTGCAGTCCATGGGGTCACAGAGAGCCAGACACGACTGATCCACCGAGCATGCAAACATTTGGAAGTGAGTATCACCCGGAGGACGCTCAGTGACATGGCTAGCCCAGAGCTGGCAGATTCCACTCCGTGTTTCTGTTCCGCAGCCAGTTTCCAAGGTCAGGAACCTAAGGCTCCCAGGGCAGTTCTCACCTCTGATGCGACTTATTTCTGTGCTTAAACATGGGACTTTCAGATTGGCAGTGACAGCCCATGTAAAGCCTCAGCACCAGAGTTACCCTCATTCTGTCATTCTGTGTGACTTCTCAGCACTTTTGTTCCTATTGTTTAATTACTAAGTCATGTCCAACTCTCTTTAGACCCCAGGGACTATAGCCCGTCAGGCTCCTCTGTCCATAGATTTCCCAGGCAAGAAGACTGGAGTGGGTTGCCATTTCCTTCTCCAGGGAATCTTCCAGACCCAGGGATCAAACCTATGTCTCCTGCTTGGCAGGTGGGTTCTTTACCACTGAGCCACTGGGGAGTGCCTTGGCATTTTTACTGCATGTTTAAAAAGCTGTGAAATGGCGCACAGACTGTTACATGTGATGCTTCAGTGCAAACAGTTTAGGACACTGATTTAAGATTGAAATATATTCTTTTTATGGTTAATTGTTTGTTTTAAAAAACAGATCAGGAAACTCATGCTTATCCATGATTATTGTCTTATTACGCTGGAAATAACTGTGCCCTGTGGACAAGGGAGGGTCCCAAAGTGGCCTCCGAGGTTAAATGCACAGGCACACCACTGGCCTGGGCTCCTCCGGGCACCCTACTGGAAACCCAGGGGCCTTCTGCAGCTGGCAAGAGTGGCATGGGCCCCACGGCTTTCCAGGGAAGACCTGAAGACCTGAAGCCCACCCCACATGCGTCCCCTCAGGAGTTCTCAGAAAGGCCTTGAGTGGAGCCCTTTGGCCGGAACCCCGGCCCTGCCTCTGGGAGTTCCAGGCTGTAATCCGCCTGGTCACTAGCAGCCTTGGGAACCCCGGCGGGGAGAGGATGCTCTATGTATCCACACCAAGATGTTGCAAGCGTGAGGTGCCAGCCTCCATGTGCCACACAGTGACACGGCCCCTGGTAAACCCACCCAGGGCAGCGGCTCCTGCCCCTCAGCCCTTAGAGGTCAGGCTTGAGCTCTGGGGACCACACAGCATCATGGACGACCCTGGGGGGGCGCAGCCCCCCGACACTGTCCTTTTATTGTTCCCAGGAACAAAAGCAGACCATTGACGGGAGGTGCTTTTTCAAGAAGGTCTGTGTAAACTAAGCTTTTAAAAGAGGACCAACGAACCCTATGATGTTCTTTCTATTTTAAATGGCATTTTTATTATAAAAGTGGTCCGTTGCCCTTGTTCAGAATTTGGGCAAATCCGATAATCTGAAAGTCGGGGGAAATCCCCTCATCCTACTGAACTCTGAGTGTTTAGTCTTGGCTGCCTCGGAGGAAGGCTGAGTCTTCCCCATTCTGTTCTCTGGGCTGTTAATCGGGGTCCTGGGCACTGACCACAAAGCGGTACCCAAGAGAAGTGGAGCCACAACACCCCAGCCATGTGCTTCTGAGAGCGGCGGGGCCGCCAGGCTGAGGACACAAGCGAGGGGGTGTCCTGGGGGCACAGCCGCCTGGGTCTCTCACAAAGGCACCCCCGCAGGCCTGTGCAGGGACCCCTGCCCTTGAGCTGAGAGCTCAGCCAGGCCATCCCGGCCAGGACCCTGATCTGTGCAAATCCCTAGCGACCACACAGCTGTGTTCCCAGGCCCCTGGCCCTCTGGCCTGTCCTCAGACCCCAACAGAGGTCTTCCCACCCAGCCCAGCCCTGGAGGCGGCAAGGCCGCGGAGCCCACCCCAAGGCCACCCCCAGTACCGAGGAGCAGGTGCCCTCATGGGTGTGCCTGTCCGCCTCCTGGGCCGGGGCTGCCCTGGAGCCCCACCCGGAAAGGAAGGACCAGGCTCATGCCGGGCCGGGGGTGGGGCAGGCAGGAAGCCGAGGTCCTCAGGCTCCCGAGGGTGTGACTCTGTGTGTGTCTGCTGAGGGGGTGCATGTGCGTGCCTGTATGCGTGTGTGTGTCTGTATGGGGGGCTGCTTGTATGGTTTGCCTGTTTTCTATGTGTGTGTGCATATATGTCTGTGTGTGTGTCTATATGGGGGGTGCACATGTAGGCTATGTGTGTCTTTGTGTCCATGCAAGTGCTTGTACGTATGTCTTTTTGTATATGTGTTCCTGTGTACGCGGGAGACCTGGGTTCAATCCCTGGGTTGGGAAGATCCCCTGGAGAAGGAAATGGCAACCCACTCCAGTATTCTTGCCTGGAGAATCCCATGGACAGAGGAGCTTGGTGGGCTACAGTCTACGGGGTCACAAAGAGTTGGACACAACTGAGCGACTTCACTCACTCACTCATTCATGTGTACCTCTGTGTGTGTGCTTGTGCCTGTGTGTGTGCTTGCGTCTGTGTGTGTGTGTCTGTACAAGGGGGTGCCCATGTTGGGGGGTGTGTAGTGTGTGTGTTTCGGGGATCATAAGCCACAGTTCCCATCATCATCCCTCTAATGTCTGAACAAATCGGGACCCGTCAGGAGTTTGGGGCCGGACCCTGGCAAAGCCCTGCGTCGGCAGGAAGTGGGGCCTTGAGGGTGACCCGGGCATTGTTTCTGCAGCGCTTAAGCCTGCTCTCAGCAGCTTTGCATCCCGCTGCCCCAGCTGAATGTCAGCCCTTCCCACACAAAGGCTGGTATTTGCTTTATCCACAGCATTCCTGGACGTCAGCAGTCTGCAGGCGCGTTCACAAATCCCCGGGCACCCTGATTTTCCACTCCAGAGCCCAGCGGGGCTCACCCACAGATGTGCCCCGTGCAGGCCAACAGGTGGTGCTGGGGGGCAGGGGGCTGAGCCCTCACTCGCCCTGACTCTCCATGAGGCCGGTGGGCTGCAGAGGCAGCCCCCTGCCCACCCTTGCAGCCCAGGGAGGGAGGGCACGTCTGGCCATCCCGCACCAGCCCCTTGCAGGTCGTGCTTGGCCCTGGCAGGACATACACTTTTGCCCACAACACTTAGCATTTTCAGTAATTTTTTTCATGAGAGCAAAGTGCTTTCGAATTTAGGTTTCTTTTTGTTACAAATTTTTCATACATCTAAAATGTCAAAAAAAAATGGTACAATGACCCCAGGTACTTATCAACCAGATTCAGCAACGATGGTGAGTTTGGTCCCACTTGCTTTGTCTTCTTCGTTCCTGAAGTATTTTCAAGCAAAGCCCAGATCGCCTGTCATCCCACCATTACTTGGGTCACTACTTCTCTCTTTCTCTCTATATTCCAATAAATGGAATGTAGTTGCTTTACAGTGTGTGTTAGTTTCTGCTGTACAGCAGAGTGAATCGGCTGTGTGTATACATATATCCCCCTCTTCCTAGAATCTCCTTCCTGTTTAGGTCACCACAGAACACTGAGTAGAATTCCTTGTGTTACACAGCAGGGGCTCATTAGTTATGTATGTTATACACAGAGTGTATATACGTCAATCCCCCATTTCATCCCATGCTTCACTTTCCCTCTTGGTATCTATATGTCTGCTCTTTATATCTGTGTCTCTATTTCTGTTTTGCAAATAAGTTCATCTATACTGTTTTTCTATATGGACTTGCCTGGTGGCTCAGAGGTTAAAGCATCTGCCTCCAATGCGGGAGACATGGGTTTGATCCCTGGGTCGGGAAGATCCCCTGGAGAAGGAAATGGTAACCCACTCCAGTATTCTTGCCTGGAGAATCCCACAGATGGAGAAGCCTGGTAGGCTACAGTCCACTGGGTCACAAAGAGTCGGACACAACTGAGTGACTTCACTTCACCTCATACAATTTTCCTAGATTCCACGGTCTTATGGAATTCAGTTCAGTTCAGTTGCTCTGTCATGTCTGACTCTTTGCAATCCCATGGACTGCAACACGCCAGGCTTCCCTGTCCATCACCAACTCCCAGAGCTTGTTCAAACTCATATCCATCGAGTCAGTGATGACATCCAACTATCTCATCCTCTGTCATCCCCTTCTCCTGCCTTCAATCTTTCCCAGAATCAGGGTTTTTTCCAATGAGTCAGTTCTTTCCATCAGGTGGCCAAAGTATTCAAGCTTCAGCTTCAGCATCAGTCCTTCCAATGAATATTCAAGACTGATTTCCTTTAGGATGGACTGGTTTGATGTCCTTGCAGTCCAGGAGACTCTCAAGAGTCTTCTCCAACACCACAGTTCAAAAGCATCAATTCTTCAGTGCTCAGCTTTCTTTATGGTCCAACTCTTACATAGTTTTGACAAGACAGACCTTTGTCAGCAAAGTAATGTCTTTTTAATATGCTGTCTAGAGTGGTCATAGCTTTCCTTCCAAGGAGCAAGCATCTTTAAATTTCATGGTTGCAATCACCATCTGCAGTGATTTTGGAGCCCAAGAAAACAAAGTCTCTCATTGTTTCCACTGTTTCCCCATCTATTTGCCATGAAGTGATGGGACCAGATGCCATGATCTTAGTTTTTTGAATGTTGAGTTTTAATCTTTTCACTCTCCTCTTTCAATTTCATCAAGAAATCTCTTTAGTTCCTCTTGGCTTTTGGTCATAAGGGTGGTGTCATCTGCATATTTGAGGTTATTGACATTTCTCCTGTCAACCTTGATTTCAGCTTCTGTATCATCCAGTCTGACATCTCGCATGATGTACTCTGCATAGAAATTAAATAAACAGGTCGACAATATACAGCCTTAACATACTCCTTTCCCAATCTGGAACCAGTCTGTTGTTCCATGTCCAGTACTAACTGTTGCTTGGAGAAGGGAATGGCAAACTACTTCAGCTTTCTTGCCTTGAGAACCCCATGAACAGTATGAAAAGGAAAAAAGATATGACAGTGAAAGATGAACTCCCCAGGTCGATAAGTGCCCAATTTGCTACTGGAGAAGTGTGGAGAAATAACTCCAGAAAGAATGAAGAGACGGAGTCAAAGCAAAAACAATGCACAGTTATGTATGTGACTGGTAATGGAAGTGAAGTCCAATGCTGTAACAAAAATATTGCGTAGGAACCTGGAATGTCAGGTCCACGAATCATGGCAAATTAGAAGTGGTCAAATGGGAGATGGCAAGAGTGGGCATTGACATTTTAGGAATCAGTTCAGTTCAGTCGCTCAATCGTGTCCGACTCTTTGCGACCCCATGAATCGCAGCACGCCAGGCCTCCCTGTCCATCACCAACTCCCGGAGTTCACTCAGACTCACATCCATCGAGTCCGTGATGCCATCCAG
>SJYF01000457.1:998777-1010569 GCA_006410515.1 Procapra przewalskii
CCAGCTTGTGTTTCTTCCAGTCCAGCGTTTCTCATGATGTACTCTGCATATAAGTTAAATAAGCAGGGTGACAATATACAGCCTTGACGTACTCTTTTTCCTATTTGGAACCAGCTTTGACATACTACTTTTCCTATTTGGAACCAGTCTGTTGTTCCGTGTCCAGTCTAACTGTTGCTTCCTGACCTACATACAGATTACTCAAGAGGCAGATTAGGTGGTCTGGTATTCCCATCTCTTGAAGAATTTTCCACAGTTTATTGTGATCCACACAGTCAAAAGCTTTGGTATAGTCAAAAATGCAGAAATAGATGTTTCTCTGGAACTCTCTTTCTTTTTCAATGATCCAGCGGATGTTGGCAATTTGATCTCTGGTTCCTCTGCCTTTTCTAAAACCAGCTTGAACATCTGGAAGTTCATGGTTTACGTATTGCTGAAGCCTGGCTTGGAGAATTTGAGCATTACTTTACTAGCGTGTGAGATGAGTGCAATTGTGCAGTAGTTTGAGCATTCTTTGGCATTGCCTTTCTTTGGGACTGGAATGAAAACTGACCTTTTCCAGTCCTGTGGCCACTGCTGAGTTCTCCAAATTTGCTGGCATATTGAATGTAGCACTTTCACAGCATCATCTTTCAGGATTTGAAATAGGTCCACTGGAATTCCATCACCTCCACTAGCCTTGTTCATAATGATGCTTTCCAAGGCCCACTTGACTTCACATTCCAGGATGTCTGGCTCTAGATGAGTGATCATACCATCGTGATTATCCGGGTCATAAAGATCCTTTTTGTACAAATAACTAAACTAAAATGGGCTGGAATGGGCAAATTTAATTCAGATAACCATTATATCTACTACTTTGGGCAAGAATTCCTTAGAACAGATGGAATAGCCCTTATATTCAACAAAAGAGTCTGAAATGCAGTACTTGGGTGCAATCTCAAAAGCGACAGAATGATCTCTGTTCATTTCCAAGGCAAATCATTCAGAAATCCAAGTTTATGCCCCAACCACTAATGTCAAAGAAGCTGAAGCTGAATGGTTCTATGAGGACTTTTAGAACACCAACATATGTCATTTTCATCATAGGGGACTGGAATGCAAAAGTAGGAAGTCAAGAAACACCTGGAGTATCAGACAATTTTGGTCCTGGAAAACAAAATGAAGCAGGGCAAAGGCTAAGAATTTTGTCAAGAGAACACACTGGCTCTTCCAAATACCCTGTTCCAACCACAAAAGAGATGACTCTACATATGGACATCACCAGATGGTCAATACCAAAGTCAGATTGATTATATTCTTTGCAGAATGGAAAAACTCTATAGAGTCAGCAAAAACAAGACTGGGTGCTCATTGTGTCTCAGATCTTCAAGTCCTTATTGCCAAATTCAGACTTAAATTGGAGAAAGTAGGGAAAACCACTAGACCACTCAGATATGACCTAAATCAAATTCCTTACAATTCTACAGTGGAAGTGAGAAATAGATTAAGGGACTAGATTTGATAGTGTGCCTGAAGAACTATGGACAGAGGTTCATAACTGTACAGGAGGCAGTGATCAAAATCATCCCCAAGAAGAAGAAATGCAAAAAGGCAAAATGATTATCTGAGGAGGCCTTACAAATAGCTGAGCAAAGAAGAAAAGGGAAAGGCAAAGGAGAAAAGGAAAGATATACCCATCTGAATGCAGAGTTCCAGAGAAGAGCAAGGAGAGATGAGAAAGCCTTCCTCAGTGATCAATGCAAAGAAATAAAGGAAAATAATAGAAAGGGAAAGACTAGAGATTTTCTTGAAGAGAAAATTAGACATACCAAGGGAACTTTTCATGCAAAGATGGGCTCAGTAAAGGACAGAAATGGTATGGACCTAACAGAAGCAGAAGATATTAAGAAGAGATGGCAAAAATACACAGAAGAACTCTACAAAAAAGATCTTCATGACCCAGATAACCATGATGCTGTGACCACTCACCTAGAGCCAAATAACCTGGAGTCTGAAGTCAAGTGGGCCTTGGGAAGCACCACTACAAACAAAGCTAGTGGAGGTGATGGAATTCCAGTGGAGCTATTTCAAATCCTGAAAGATGATGCTGTGAAAGTGCTGCACTCAGTATGCCAGCAAATTTGGAGAACTCAGCAGTGGCCACAGGACTGGAAAAGGTCAGTTTTCATTCCAATCCCAAAGAAAGGCAATGCTAAAGAATACTCAAACTACCACACAAATGCACTCATCTCACACTCTAGTATAGTAATGCTCAAAATTTTCCAAGCCAGGCTTCAACAGGACGTGAACCATGAACTTCCAGATGTTCAAGCTGGATCTGGAAAAGGCAGGGGAACCAGAGATCAAATTGCCAGCATCCGTTGGATCTTGGAAAAAGCAAGAGAGTTCCAGAAAAACATCTATTTCTGATTTATTGACTATAGCCAAGCCTTTGACTGCGTGGATCACAATAAACTGTGGAAAATTCTTCAAGAGATGGGAATACTGGACCACCTTACCTGCCTCCTGAGATATCTGTATTCAGGTCAAGAAGCAACAGTTAGAACTGGACATGGAACGACAGACTGGTTCCAAATTGAGTAAGAAATACGTCAAGGCTGTGTATTGTCACTCTGCTTATTTAACTTCTATGCATAATACATCATGTAGAATGTCAGGCTAGATGAAGCACAAGCTGGAATCAAGATTGCCAGAAGAAATACCAACAACCTCAGATACGCAGATGATACACTCTAATGGCAGAAACTGAAGAGAAGCTACAGAGACTCGAGGAAAGTGAAAGAGGAGAGTGAAAAAAACTGGCTGAAAACTCAACATTGAAAAAACGAAGGTCATGGCATCCAGTCCCATCACTTCATGGCAAACAGATGGGGAAACAATGGGAACAGTGAGAGGCTTCATTTTCTTGGGCTCCAAAATCACTGCAGATGGTGACTGCAGCCATGAAATTTAAAGATGTTTGCTCCTTGGAAGTAAAGCCATGACCAGCCTAAACAGCATATTAAAAAGCAGAGACATCACTTTGCCCATAAAGGTCTGTCTAGTCAAAACTATGGTTTTTCCAGTAGTCATGTATGGATGTGAAAGTTGGACTATAAAGCTAAGCACCAAAGAATTGATGCTTTTGAATTGTGGTGCTGGAGAAGACTCCTGAGAGTCCCTTGGAGATCAAACCAGTCCATCCTAAAGAAAATCTGTCCTGAATATTCATTGGAAGGACTGACGCTGAAGCTGAAGCTCCAATACTTTGGTCACCTGATGGGAAGAACTAACTCATTTGAAAAAACCCTGATGCTGGGGAAGATTGAAGGCAGGATGAAAATGGGATGATAGAGGATGAGATAGTTGGATGGACATGAGTTTGAGCAAGCTACGGGAGATGGTGATGGACAGGCGTGCTGAAGTCCAGGTTGCAAACTGTCAAGCAGGACTGAACGACTGAACTGACTGACTGAATGACCACCGGCGCAGCCGCAGGAGCAGAGAACTGGGCGGAGCCTTCTCTCTGCCTAAACGCGGGAGAATAGCGCCCCCTCGTGTCCACTGCCTCAGCCAGCTGGGAGTTTCCACTCCCTTCCCGTCAAACGCACAGCCCCAGCTGCAGCAAAAACCTGAATTTGACAACGTCTGTTCCTGACTGCTAACTGCTGCCTGGTAGATACACCCGCAACCACTGACATACATACACTACTACATATGAAATAGATGAGAAATAAGGACCTACTGCATAACCCAGCAAACTCTACTCAATACTCCATAAAGACCAAAATGGGAAAAGAATCTAAAAACGAGTGGATGTGTGTACATGCATATGCATAGCTGATTCACTTTGCTGTACACTTGAAACTAACACAACGCTATAAATCAACTTTACTCCAATAAAAAATTTTTTAATAAAATAAAAATTGGTTTTCAGAATTTCCAGAAATTAGAAATAAATAAATACACCCACAACATTCACACCATCACTCAAGATTTGACACATCTGAAACCAGCTTACAACAGCTGCCAGATGGAAAGAGCTCCAGGTTTACAGAACTACAGACCTCTCATCTGATGCAGCCATTGCACCTGCAGGAAGGCATCCTCCCGTCTGATGCAGCCATTGCACCTGCAGGAAGGCATCCTCCCGTCTGATGCAGCCATTGCACCTGCAGGAAGGCATCCTCTCATCTGGTGCAGCCATTGCACCTGCAGGAAGGCATCCTCTCATCTGGTGCAGCCATTGCACCTGCAGGAAGGCACCCTCTCGTCTGATGCAGCCATTCCACCTGCAGGAAGGCATCCTGTCATCTGATGCAGCCATTGCACCTGCAGGAAGGCATCCTCTCATCTGGTGCAGCCATTCCACCTGCAGGAAGGCACCCTCTCGTCTGATGCAGCCATTCCACCTGCAGGAAGGCATCCTACAATGTGTGTTTAATGGTTTCATAGATGTTGAGCAGCCCGGGCCCCAGGTTACCTGGTCCAGCTGTGTTTTGGATGCTGGATAAAGGCAGCCCACAGGAGGGTAGGTGCCCTGAGCTCCACTGTCTGGGACATTGTGTGCACACCCACACCACCAGCAGCACATGTGCGAAGTGAAAAGGTGGAGACAAGCCAAGTGTCCATAAGCGGGTGACAGATAAACAAAATGTAATCCATCCATCCAGTGGAAAGTTTCTCAGTCTCAAGAAGGACGAACAGAAACATATATAATATGCATGGCTGAATCCCTTCGCACCTTTCACCTGAAACTATCACAACACTGTTACTCAGCTATACTCCAACACAGAATAAAAGGTTTAAAAATTAATAAGTAAATATGCTACAAGGAGAAAAAATTAGCATGCGTGGCATATAACACAAGGAAGGACATTCTGACATCTGCTACAATATGGATGAATCTTGAGGACATGATGCTCTGCGACGCAAGCCCGACAGGAATGGACAAATACTGTATGATCCATTTACATGAGGTCCCTGGAGGAGTCAGATTTATAGAGACAGAAAGGGGCTGAGGGAGCGGAATGGCCATGAGTGTTTAATAGGGACAGAGTTTTCCTTGGGGATGATGGAAAATTCTGGAGATGGATGGTTGTACAGCAGTGTGAATGAGCTGAATGCTGTAACGAAGCAGGGCGCTGTGGGGCCTTTCGGGGACAAACACCCCACCCCACCTTCTCTGTCCTCCTTGTCTGCAGAAAAACTTTAGCCTCCTAGGCTTTCCCCAAGTTCTAAAGAGTAAATTTAGTCAGAGGAGTGAGAATAGGCAGAAAGAAAGGAAAATAGTTAAGCAAGACAAAATAATAGTTTGGCCTTTAAGCAAAGTCAAGGAAACTTTCATTCCTCCCAAGGGCTGAAGATAATATTCCGAGCCATGTCCTTTGAGCTGCTTTGCCGATGCGGAAACCCTCACCAGGAAGAAGTTAACTCTGCTGCCCACAAGCGCTTGGACCCCAGACCAGTTAGAACTAGAGGGTTGAAGATGCTGACTCCTGATTACCTCACCACTAGCCAATCAGAGGAGTGGCCGCGAGCTGATCACACACCCCACAACCCCTCTCACTCATCCTGTCTTTAAACACTTTTTCCCGAAAGCCTTTCGGAATTCAGGCATTTTGAGCATGAGCTGCTTGGACTCCTTGCTTGGCATCTGCAATAAACGCTGCATCTTCCTCCACTGAAACTCAGTTGATGCCGGTAGATTGGCTTTACTGCTTGCAGGAGAGTAGACCTAAGTCTGGTGAGAATCCTCTGAACTGTGCACTTAAAGATAGCTAAGATGGTAAATTTTATGTAATGTATGCGTGTGAGTTGCTCAGTCCTTTCTGACTCTGTGAGACCATGGACTGTAGCCCACCACGCTCCTTCATCTACAGGATTTCCCATGCAAGAATACTGCAGTGGGTTGCCGTTCCCTTCTCCAGGGGATCTTCCCAACCCAGGGATCGAAAGTGAGTCTCCTGCATTGCACGTGGATTCTTTACTGTCTTGAGCCACCAGGGAATATTTTACCACAATAAAAAGTGAGGAAATCTTTTTATGTTGTGATATGGAAATATCTCCATGTTATTACCCCCCAAATAAGGTAGAGAATACTGTGTACTGTGTGCTAACATTTAAGTGAAGACAGAGGAAGGACGCACACAGTCACTGCTTAGATGATCCCTCCGACCCACCGGAGCGTAGAGCAGGGCTGCTCTTGGGGAAGGCTGTGCAGGGGTTCTCACTTCTGAATTTTGTGCCGTGACAACAGTACTCACACATAAAGTCATTAATTAAAGTAAAAATATAATGAATGAAGATGTAAGGCATACTACAGAAAGCCATGTTGGGGGGGGCAGTTTGTGTGTGTGGTGTGTGTGGTGGAAGTGTGTGTGTGTGATGGGGGCGGTTATTGGGGGTGATAGGGGAGTGTGTGGTGTGGGTGTTGACCGTCTTTACAATGCTATTAGTTTCTGCTATACAGCAAAGTGACTATACCGCAAGGCTATATTGATACAGACGTATGTTCTTTCTCACATTCTTTTCCATTATGGTTTACCACAGGACACAGAATATAGCTTCCTGTGCTCTATGGTAAGAATTTGTTGCTTATCCATCCTGCATATAATATTAACAGTTTGCATCTGATAATCCCAAACTCCCAATCCTTCCTTCCCCTACTCTCCTCCCCCTTGGCAACCATCAGTCTGTTTTTATGTCTGAGTCTCCTTCTGTTTTGTAGATATGTTCATTTGTTTAATATTTTAGATTTCACATATGTAACTGATATCACAGGGTATTTGTCTTTCTTTTTTGATTTATTTCAGTTACTATGATACATGTCCATCCACGTAGCTATAAATGACATTATTTCCTTCTTTTTTATAGCTGAATAATATTCCATTGTGTATAAGTGAGTGAAGTCGCTCGGTCGTGTCCGACTCTTAGTGACCCTATGGACTGTAGCCTACCAGGCTCCTCTGTCCATGGGATTCTCCAGGCAATCATACTGGAGTGGATTGCCATTCCCTTCTCCAGGGGATCCTCCTGACCCGGGGATCGAACCCGGGTCTCCCGCATTGTAGACAGGCGCTTTACCGTCTGAGCCACCAGGGAAGTCCATTGTGAATATGCACCACATTTTCTTATCCACTCATCTGCTGAGGGACATTTAGATTGTCTCCATGTCTTGGCTACTGTAAACAGAGCTGGCAGGTCATATTTTCCCTTCACAGCAGGCAACGTTTTTTGTGCACATCACCTTTGTCTATTGTAGAATAACACTGCCGTGAGCATTTGGGTACAAGTTTGTGTGAGACTGTCGTTCTAAAATCGGTAGGTGTTGGGTGTTCCCTGGGGGACTAATGGTTAGGATTCAGTGTTGTCACTGCTGTGGCCCAGGTTTGATCCCTGGTCAGGAACTGAGACCACGCAAGCTGCACCTTGCTCCAAAATACCTTAAAATCTTTAAAAATAAATAAATAAATACGTGGGCATCATTGGAGAGTTTGAATGACACACTCCACCTTTGAGACTTTTAAAACAGGAATCAGATCTCACTTCTCTCCTTCAAATTCCCCAGTGGCATCTAGCAGTTTCACAATGACATCCATATCACCTGGCAGGAGCAACCCCCAAACTGTCAGCCTCGACTTGCCCTCCGCTCCCTACCCAACTCCAGGGATGCTGGCCCGCCTGCAGTGCCCTCCCCTTGCCAGGCTCACTCACTCTCCATTCCCAATTCTCCGCACCAGTCAGGTCTCAGATCCAATGCTAGGACTTCAGTGGCCACCCTCATCCCATGCCCACCCCTCCAGTCACTCATTCCTTTTCAACTCCCTTCACAGCTCTTAGCAGGATCTGAAATTAGCTCATGCATTTTCCTGTCTTCTCTCTTCCCCCAAATGGGGGTTCCTTCAAAAAAAAACAACAGTTCCCAAATGGAGCCATTTGCGTGCGCACGCACGCACACACACACACACACACACACACACACACACACACACACACACAAACCAAGACTTAATTTCAGTGCCAACCCCTCACAGGAATGTGACCTTTGAACAGATAATCTGAAATTTCCGGATCAGCAAGAGTGAGGCAGGCTGACCGGTACTGACCCTGCCAGTCCCTCCCTCAGGAAGGTGAGGGGCCTGAGAAAACCCTTTTTGTCCTGTCAGTACCTTCCTATCCATCCTTCTTCTACTTCTTAAAACCGCCTCGAGCCCTTCGGTTTGCTGGTTGTTATTGCTGTTTAGTCGCTCAGTCATGTCTGACTTTTGTGACCCCATGGACTACAGCCCACCAGGCTCCTCTGTGCATGGAATTTCCCAGGCAAGAATACTGAAGTGAAGTGAAGTGAGGTCGCTCAGTCGTGTCCGACTCTTCGCAACCCCATGGACTGTAGCCTACTATGCTCCTCCGTCCATGGGATTCTCCAGGCAAGAGTACTGGAGTGGGTTGCCATTTCCTCCTCCAGAGGATCTTCCTGACCCAGGGATGGAACCATGTCTTCTGCGTTGGCAGGCAGATACCTGAGCCACCAGGAAAGCCTGTTTACTAGAGGAGATGTTATTGACTGATGGTTATGAATCACTGAATAAAGCCAATTAGCCTTTCAAATCTATACAGATGAACTTCGAGCTTCCTTTTTCAACACTGAGGACACGACCTGATACCGCACGCCTGGTGTCCCCGTCCTTCCAGCAGTGAATGTCTGGTCCTGAAGGTGCCAGGAAAACAGGTGACGAATGAAGGAACAGAACATGGAAGCCCCAGGAGCTCCTGCGATCCTAGCCCCACGGGGCTCTTCTGAGCACTGTCAAAGCCTGCGGTCCACTTCCTACCCTGCCAACTCTGTTTGTTAAAGCTCCTGTCTAATGAACAGGAGATGCTGGGTTTGAACGCCAGTGGTACCTGGGACAGTTGACTGTATGAGTACAAAATTTTGCTTGTCGTTCGGTTGGTGGTTGTGATTTGAGGGTTTTCTCCTAGATCCTGAGAGCAGTCCATCCATCCCCGAGAAAAGGTAAACTGCCCTCTGCCAGGCCTGTCAGACTTGTAATGAGGGAGGGCATGGGGACTACCAGCACGTGCACCCAGCGTTTTCTCCTTTAAACATAAAGCAAGAAAGAGCAGGCGCGTGGCTTTGGGGTGGGCATGACTGCCCAGCTAGAAGCTACAAAGGCACAAAGCAGCCTGTGGCTCCTGCCAGGAAGGCCTCCCCACCCAGGAGAGAGAATTGGCTGATGTCCAAGTCCCCCGTCCCCCTGGCATCTCGACACCAGTGCCCGGTCCACCTGTATCGCATCACCTCCCGGTGTATCTGCTGCCTTGGCCGACACACACTCTGGTCTCATCTCCTCAACAGTTACAGGGACAGTGATCAAGTGGTTGGGTCAACCAGACACCAGTCCCCAAGTGGAACTACCATTTCTTTGGTAGAACTAGGGTTTAATTCCATTTAAAAGCCCACACATAGCCAAAGCCACATATCAGCCATCTTCTGCCACAATCAATGCTGCATAACAAACCACCCCAAACCAACAGTGCTTTTATAAGCGCATGATTCTGGGGATCGACTGCTGAAGCTGGTCCACTGGCAGCTAGGCGCCTCATACATCTGCCATCAGCTCAGGCTCAGGTGGACACAGCTGTCCCTGGCTCCAGGCTCCAGCAGGGTGGCCCGCCTGTTGGCAGTTCCTGGAGAATAAGTGTGAAATCCTATGGATGTCCAGGCTTGGAACTGCACCACAGCCTTTCCGCCGCATCCTACCACGTACAGCCTCCCTCGAGGGGCGGGCGGGGCACAGCCGCCAGCTACCCATCTAAGGAGCTGTGGAGTTGCAGCTCCAAGCGGCAGAGTCTGCATGCAGCCTTGCAGAGCCAGAGCGCACAACCAGCCGAGGCACCGTCCGAGGCCTGGAGCTGAACCCTGCAAACCCCTCTCCCCCACTCCCGACCCCGTGGGGTGAGGCCTGGGAAACTGCATGCTTAGCAAGTGCCCAGGCCCTTCTGACACTAGGGGTCCATGACCACATGTTAAAAGACACAGACCTGGGCTGATGGTTCTTAACCCAGATCCGCATACCTCAGGACATTCATGAACCCCCAGAAATGTACACATTTTCACACTTAGGCCAGAGCCTTTATTCAGAATCAAAAAGGACTCCATGGCCCAAGAAAGGTTAAAACTTGCCTGTAATCCACAGATACTCACTTTCTCCCTGGTGTTATTCCTCTTGCCCAAGCCGAGTGTGACAGCCCACCCCCTCCACCGCACACAAAAGTGTGAGGACTGTTTGCCTGATTTCACATGCAGGGTTCTGTGGCTAAATGCGTCTGGTTTGGGGGGAGGAAAGGGGGAGGGGTTTCAGAGCATGTGATAGAGGGCGCTGCGGCTAAGGGCTGAGGAGCATCCCCCTCAGGTGGGTTGAAGTCTTCATAGAGATAAAACCGAAAGGGAAAAAGAGGCCCAAGGATTTTGTTTCCTCCTCTAAAGTAACCCAAGAGCCTGGGTTTACTGCCCCAGCCCCACTATGGTCATGCGGTGGGGACTGCTGGAGCATCTGTGTGGGTGGAACCATCATGAAAGGGGCGTCTTGTGTCTACTTCAGGGTGAGAACCACGTGACCTCTCCAGCCAACCTTAGAAGCCGAGCAGGGATGTCCGAGTCCCTAAAAGAAAACTCTGTCACCGGATAGTGACCCTGTGACCTGAACAGGATGCCCCTGGTAAGATCAGAAAATCCTCTCTGGGAGCTTCGGTGACAACGTGGACTCCCAATGCTCCCGTCAGTCCAGATCCTTGAGTGGCCAACTTGATAAGATCTCGGTGGCCCCAGCCTGCAGCAGCTTGGAGTGGGGCTTCAGTTCCCAGCCAGAGATTAAGGCTGGATTGTGCTGATGAAAACTCCAAGTCCTGGCTGTTATGCCTGAAGTCCGAGTCCCCAAAACTGAGAGAATAAGACATCCACAGCAATGCAAAAGCATAAAGGGGTTTTATTTCTAGCTAGAGCTAGGGTTCCCGTCTCATCCCGCACAACGGAGTCTTGAGGAGAGCCCTGAGCTCTGAATCACATCTACTTTTATACAGATGGTTCTTTGTCTTTGTAACAGCATAGCTGATTGGCTAAACCGTAGGCACGCACGGGACCTTTAAACGTCACATCCCTATCTGGATTGGCTTGGGTCTGGCGTGCGGGAGGGAGGCTATGGGGATTCTTTCTAATTGGTTAAGCCACACTGCCTGCGGGATCTCCCAGCGCCCCAGCCTTCCCAGAGACCAAACCTCAGGCCCAGCCTGCCCCCCAGAGCCTGTCCCGGCTCCAGTTAGATCCCAACACTAGCCGCTAGACCAGTGATGAATGACAAGGGCTCTGGCCCTTCAGCTTCACAGAAAAGAATTCCTACAAAGATGGAAAGTAGTGAAGCAAGTCAAGTATTAACATAAGAGGAAAAGGAGTACAGTGAGCATAGAGAGACATGCGGACAACTGAGAGGGAGAAAGAATAGCTGAGTCGCGCCCCGGTGGTGGTTTGAACTACTTTTTATGGGGTATTCTTCCAGGTTTCCTTTGGCCAGTCATTTTTATTTCCCTGGCTCGCAGTCCATATTTGGTATATCTCAGAATCCTTCCACATGTGCATACACATCTCTTAGAAAAGATGGCATGTGGCTAGAGCATCTCTTGACATCACTCCTCTCTGACCTCCAAGGAGCCTCTCTGCACATGGAGGTTTCCATTTTTCAGGAATGAGAAGTATGTGGCCTGGGGAGGGCCCTGCCTCCTCCCTTAATTGTTCTGCTATTCTGGTCTTAAAG
>SJYF01000457.1:1035329-1065771 GCA_006410515.1 Procapra przewalskii
GAAACAGTATTTTGGAGATTACGAGTTAACTAACCGTGAAAGACAGTCTGCTTTTAAAATACTTTCAGGTGCAATTCCAATATAAGAATAAGATGGGTGATTTTTTTTTTTAGGTTACATACCTTCTCTAGTTAGTTGTTAGGTTGAGAGTGAAAATAATATAATTTTGGCCTTGCCAGTTGTTAATTTGGGAGGACAGTTCTTTAAAAACCTTAAGATTGAGCTGGATGTATTCTTCGAATAAATGGTTAGCATCTTGGTGTTCTTCAGAGCTGTACAGGGTTTATGTGAATATGTTTTTAACAGTAAACTCCTAAGTTTGCCATACCTAATGTTTTGACTTTATCAGAAACTTTAAATTGTTTGTTTTCCAAGATGCAGTGTATCTTGTAAAATGTCTTCTACATATTCTAGAATCTGTGTTGTTTGGAAGAGGGGGTTATGTTTTTTCCTAGCAAAACTCACACGGCAGTCATCAGTCATATTCAGTCCAGAAACACTGAGTGTCAGCTCAAGGCCAGTGTCTGGGGACTCGGAGATGGGTAGAATTTGGATCTTGTTCTCAAGGAGCAAGGGGGTGCTTGTTGTGCAAAGGATAACTGAATTAAAATGAATTGAAACGCATTAAGTGCTGTGGAAGAGAGACCTGCCCTGAATGCTGTGGCCCCAGAATGCAGAATGCAGCTTGGGAAACAGGATCTTGAACGGATCGGCCAGCTCTTCTGGACAAAGAGGCTTCTCAAGTTTGCTGAAGAGCATGCAGTGTCGATTTTACTCATGGGCTTATATCAGTGTGGGCCGTGACTTATGTCTCGTAGAGTTTTTCTTTCCCTCGTTCTTGTAAAAAGCTGCATAAGGTGGTGGTGTCCTCACTGTTACTCTGTGAAGCTCTTACATTCCTCCTGTAAATAACCCCATTTCATCTGTTAGCGTTATATTATAAAAGTCACAGCTGTAATAAGTTAGGAAACTTGATTATTTAATCTAGGCTTCTCGTTTCAGGGAGATTTGTGGAGTTTTAATTTTCAGGAAACAGCTCAAAAATTTCAGCTGAAAAATGATTCCTGCTAACTTTTTTTTTTAATTTGAACTGAAAGTAAAATGTACACCTAGCAATTAAAAATATTTAGCTAATTACACATTTGAGGTTTTAGACATTTTCTAAATCTAAGAATGGATTAGCCTTTCTGATCTCTCAAATAGTACACCGAATCTTTTAATATCTTTTCATTTTATTGCAGTAGTCCAATGAGCCTACTAGAAAAGTTTTGACTAATAGATTATATTCAGTGATTAACTGGCCATTGCGAAATGAGAGTCATTTCTGATAGTACAGCAGCAAGTATTGTTTCAGTTAAATGGAATATTTGGGTGTAATGGTTGAGACAGGGGTTTTGTCCATTCTGAGACAGTCTTAAACTATTTTCAAGTAACTTTATAAAGATGTAACGTGACATACTCAAGTGTAAGTAGTAATCATTTTTCTCTCCTCATAAATTTAGACTTCCATTTTTATTGCTACCTGATAATAAATAAATGGCTAGTTGATTTCATGGGCCATCAAATTTCACTGAGGCCTTTTAATCTTAACTGTGAGTGTGAAAGTCGCTTAGTCGTGTCCGACAGTGGATGGCCTTTCCCTTCTCCAGGCTATCTTCCCAGCCCAGGGATCGAACCCGGGTCTCCTGCATTGGCAACTGTGAATGGCCCTTGCTAAAATAATTGACTCTACAGGGTAACTTTCCCACCTCTGCAAGTCTGAGTTTTAATGGGACACATCTAGGAAGGTTGCGCAACTCGTCACAGATCTGCTCAGCCACCATGCATTGCTGTCAGGCTGGCTGGATTGCTAGTTTGGGTTTTATCTTTATCGTCCAAATATTGGAGCATATTGAGAGACAACCTTGTGTAGTTCTAACAGGCAGAGTGGGTGCCCCAATAGCTTATTCTCAGTGTATGGAAACTGGGGAGGACTGTTTACTTCAGACCTCTTTTTGGAAATATTCTGTTGGTCTGGTGTCTTGGGTGGGGGAACCTGGACTTTGTATTTATTTAGATGATAGTGACTGCATGTGATGAGCTCATAGTATATGTGATCCTGGTTCTTGGAACAGTGCCAAGGTTGGCATTTTCCTCAGTTTACAGAGACCCGGACAGGTGGGGGTGACTGGCCCAAACCCAAGCAACTAGTAGCAGAGTCAAGATCCTGACCCCTCACTGCTGATGTCCTCGAGAGAGGAGTTCATCGTGGAAGGAAAAGGAGCAGATAGGTTTTGAGTTAAATACAGTTTTAGACTAACTCATATTCAGTTTAAGAGAAAACAGCGGAGCGGAGAAGTATTGAATCTAATTGAACCTTTGAACCACATGGAGGTTGGGGTGCCAGCCCTCTGCACAGTCAGTAATTCAGTCCCAATTTATTTAACCTCCAGTCAGCCCTTCGTGTCTGCTGTTCTGAATCCTGCGATTCATCCAACCATGGGTCCTGTAGTCCTGCAGGTTTTAATAACTGAAAAATCTGAATAGAAGTTGTTCAAGGATTAACCATACTTGAAAGTGAAGGGGATTTGAATGAGGAGGAAATCAGGTTAGAATAAAGTGCCATGTTTGAAGAGGGGCAAATTGAAGCTAAATAAACCAGAGCTTGCCAGGATACGGAAGTGGTAAAGAATCTGCCTGCATGCAGGAGACGTGAGGTTTGTTCCCTGGGTCAGGAAGCTCTTCTGGAAGAGGGCATGGCAGCCCCCTTCAGCATTCTTGCCTGAAGAATCCCATGGACAGGAGTGTGGTGGGCTGCCATCCATGGGATCATAAAGAGGTGGACACAACTGATCAGGTGGGCTGCTGCTGCTAAGTCGCTTCAGTCGTGTCTGACTCTGGCGACCCCACAGATGGCAGCCCACCAGGCTCCTCCGTCCATGGGATTCTCCAGGCAAGCACACTGGAGTGGTGCCAGTTCCTTCTCCAATGCATGACAGTGAAAAGTGAAAGTGAAGTCGCTCAGTCAGCCGGACTCTTAGCGACCCCATGGACTGCAGCCCACCAGGCTCCTCTGTCCATGGGATTTTCCAGGCAAGAACACTGGAGTGGGGTGCCATTGCCTTCAAAGTACCTGTTACCAAGAAAAACAATGTGCCTAGGTCTTTGTGAAGTAAAAGAAAAGTATTTGGTGGCATTTGTCGTGTTGATGACATATTTCCATCTATTTGATGTCTTTCCAGCACAATAATCAGCTCTCGTTTTCCCTTACAGAGTCAACTGTTCATTTTATTTCAAAATTGGAGCATGTCGTCATGGAGACAGATGCTCTCGGTTGCACAATAAACCGACCTTTAGCCAGGTTTGTTTGTTTTTCTTTTTTCTGTTTTCATGTAAATTATCAAGACTTCGTGTACTTTACAGAGGCAGTTAGTAATTTCCGTGTGTTAATAAGCAGGGGTTTTTCCCTCTAGTTTTATTTTTCTGTTTGTGTTCATAAATGTGTTTGTTTAAATGCAGATGAGGCAGGTGAACCACCCCAGCAGAAGGTCTGAGAGCACCAGTCCCTGTTTTTATCATTAGAGAAACTTGTTGGCTATGACTGGTTTTCACTGCCTTAGCACCCTCCCTGCCTCTAATTGACATGGGTCGGGAGGGGCAGCCAGGCCAGCACTGACCTCGCCTCTTTTCCAGGCTAGTAGGTGTAGAGGTGGGCGGGGCTGCCTTGAAGGAGATTGCCGAGCTCTGCCCCGGGGGGCTCTCCAGTACTACTGGGCATGTCCCCTTAAGACCCCAGCCAAGGACACAGCTAGTTGTAGCATGTTATGGAAACATGAAAAATGAAATTTAACCTTAGAAGGTGGGTGCTTCCCTTCTGGTTAATGGCCAGTCTGTTCAGTTAATTGAGAGATGGCGATTGAGAGATGCCAGTTATTTGAGAGATTGGGCTTAGTTCTCTTGGAAGTTTAGTCAAAAGTTGTGATTTTTGATAGTTTCTTTTCAGCTAATTGAAGAAAAGGCAGGGGTTTACACACTTAAAGTGATCCGGTGGATTTAAGGGAGATGGCACCTCCGAGAGGAACAGAAACCTTCTGCCCATGTTCACCTGAACATTGGGAGCTTGAAAAAGAGCTAGACTTCAGTCTTCCTTGAGCTCCTTCAAATGGCCCGTGAAGTCTAAATGTGCAGCCTCAGTACCTTATGAAAGCCAGCCAGGTGGTGTAAGAAAAAGACAGTGTTTTCTAATTTAATTGCTTTGATCATTTCTCTTTTGAAATTCAGAATATTGGAGGATTTGCTTTACATTTTCTGTAATATTTTTCCTTTAAGTCCTTCCATTTGTGAACTAAGTCTCCCCTACTAGGCCAGTGGCCATGATTCCATAAAGTTTGATGGGAGTCAGCTGTATGTGTTAACTTGAACATCTTGTTTTGATTCATTTGGTTGATTTCAGGTAATCCTGACCTCCTCTGATTTTAATGGAACTGCATTACTCCCTTTAAGTGTCGTTTTATTAAACAGTCACTGCCTGATGACCTGGGTGAGATCTAACAGGAATTTCCTGTTGGAGAGTTGGGCTCCATATAGCTGTCCATCAGACTTGTCATGCTCAGGTGGTTTTAATTAAAAACCTAACGTGGTTGGCTTTGGGAAACATCCAAGGCCTGAGATAGGCTATCAGTGACGTGAGGGAAGGCCAGGCCAGAGGACGAGGCTGTGCTGTGTGGCTGGTGGTCATCCTCCCAAGTGGGTTTCCCAGAGCAGACCTTTGACTGGGGGGCTGTCTCACAACCACTCCCCTTGAACACTCAACAACAAGTGGAACAGGCCAGTTTTATAAAACCAGTTAAAAAATTGTTTTGGATACATGTTAAGACTGAATATTTATTTTCCTAAATTATGCGATTTATTGGTTCAGCTTGTAAATCTCTAACATAATGTCAGTGTGGGTTTCTTTTTAAGCTTCTTACAGTGATATGGACATTAAGATTCATGTAATGTGCTAGCCTACTAACTTAAACATGGTTTGTTTTTTCAGACAACTTGATTTTAAGAAGAACGGTACAATGTAAGGTTTCAAGTCTACCTGATCCAGTTTAAAGCACAAGGGCTAAAAGGATTTTTTTTCCCTTAAAAGAAGGATCGGAAAAGAGCAAATGTTTTAAGCTATTGTATTATGTAAACAGAGATCCCACCAAGAAAGTGTAAATGTGCTAGATGCCTCTGAGAGTTAGGAAACCCATTCGTGTGCCTGTTTCCTACGAGATCAAGAGAGCTTGATGGACTGCATATGCTTGAGTTACACATTGGTTTTGAAAACATAATTTCATATGGGGAATATGATTATAACATGAACTTTTTGACATCATAGTGTCTGTTAGCTTGAAGCATAAAAAAATGTTAGTGTTCTATTGCATTAAAACACTTCAATAACATGGGCCTACTCAAAATAACAGTTTCTTCTTGGTTGCTGGCTGACTTGACCTAAGTCACTTGACCTAAGTCACCGCTCAAACTCTGTTTTCATAATATGATGGTTTGGGTGTACTCTTCAGAAGACAAGTGTCTGATTTGCAGGAAGCAAACAAACAGCAGGCGTTGAGCCATTTGCAAACAAGTTGTCTCTTTGCAATTGTCTAATATATGCACAGCAGCCAGTAGAATTCCCCTTTTTATTTTTTTTTCCCCGCAGACCATCTTGATTCAAAACATCTATCGTAATCCCCAAAACAGTGCACAGACGGCTGACGGCTCACACTGTAAGTCCCACAGTTGGAGAAGTTTTTTTAAGACAATGGTGTTAAAGAGCCCACTCTTAATTGAGACAAACCATGTTGGCTTCTGAGCTGCTGACATAGAGCTGTTGCAAACAGGACACGGTGCCGGAGGTCCTTGGCATTCACAGTAAGAACTTGATACTTGGCCGAGGTCAGCAGGCTGGCCGGGGAGGTCGCTCGCCAGGCCTCTCCCGCCCTGGATATTTGTTAGCGAGAGGGGTCCGGCCCTGTGACAGCCGAACGTCACCAGCCAGTTATTGGTCTTACCAGTGGCTGAACCCCTGGCAATTATTAAGTTCTTTCTGTGAAATCAAAAACCTTAGGAATATGTAGGAATCAATAAGGTAAGTTGCCCAGTAAGTGTGGGTTTTATTTCACCATTACAATTTTTCCTCTAGGGAGTGGAGATTTCATGATATGTAATTATTGTATTTCTCTAGTCCGTTTATACAGGCACGCTTCTTTCTCAATTGTTACTAAGTTTCCTGTTACAGGAGTGGTTTTGGTGGTAGCCTGCCGAGTTGTCGGCCTTTTTAACTGGATTGGAACTTTGAAACAGTGAATTCTTCTAGTCTGTGACAGAAATACAATACTAGCATATCATGGGATCTCTGTTACACTGAAGTGTTAGGGCGCTCCAGGACAGCCATCAGCTGAGAGAAAACATCACTGCTTCACAAGAAAATAACTTGCTCTTTTTTCAGCACTGAGTCTTGACTGAAGCGATCGCCACAGGAAACCGGTTAAGTGTTTACATTTAATTTTCCATAATATAAAGTTGTTGCGTTTTGTATTTCAGACCATTGCCCTCTTGAACATTTACCGTAACCCTCAAAACTCTTCCCAGTCTGCTGACGGTTTGCGCTGTAAGTTCATACAAGTTCCTTCCCTGGTTCCCTGGGCTTGCGTGTCAGAGCTCAGTGTCGACTGCACCTGGTCTGCCGCTGTAGTGTCGAGGACCGCCTCCCACTGGAGGTGTCAGAGCTTGTGCCCCCCTAAGCCCGTGGAAGCCTCTGCTGGAGGTTTGCCTTGTGCCCGCTTAGGGAGGGGCGAGTGCCTAGAGAGGGGCCTTCCCAGGAGCGCGGAGCTGCTGCTCCTCTGGGACTGTGGCCTTCACCGGGAGAGTGCGCCAGCTTCAGTGTGGGCTCACGTTTCCCCACTTAAAGTGAAAGTCGCTCCAACTTTAACAAAAAGTCCTAAAATAATTTTTTCAGATATTATTTCTTTCTAGAGTTTTTTCCCTTAAACTCCATTTGGAGATCATGCTTTTCACTGTAAGAGCATTGTCCTAAACATGACCCCAGTAGGACCCTCCCAGTTGCCCTGACCTTCAACACCAGTCCTGTGCAGACTCTGTTTCCATCAGATATTTTACGTAGGTGTCTTCTGCATTGGGGAAACAAAGGATACTTGCCAGGGAATAGCTCTGGAGTGGCCACTCAGTGGACATCACTCCTTTATGTACCGGGGAATGCTAAAGTCAAGTCACGGATGTGGTATTGATGGGGAGTTTTTACAGAACAGTAGAAATAATAACTGTTGAACTCTAGAGTAAATGTAGTCATTTGAGGATAAGCTGAAACGAGCATCCTGGACTCGTGTTAAAATCAAAGGGTCCAGACCAAAGGGTAGGTGCTTCTCATTCACCAGTTCGTTTTAAAGCTGTTTTTTTGTTTGTTTGTTTGTTTTTTTAAAAAAAGATCGCAGAATAACACCATGACGTACCTTTGGTGGCCACATGCCTGGATCGGACACACCCTTGGCCCAGAGCCTCTCAGTTTGTAGGGTGGCCTGCAGTGGGTGAAACGGCCCTGGCAGCCGCCACCTCCCTCAGCTGGTCCAGACTGGGCGGCCTCCCAGTCTGTGCTGTGGTGCGTGGCACCCGTGTGCAGGGGGACCGGACTGGTGCGCTTCTCCTGCCAAGACACTAAATGTTTTTCAATGCTAATACTGACCTGAAAAGAGAATTTCTTTCCTTGAATCTGGTGGTAGCAGGACTTGGTACCCCTTGGTGTATTGTTTTTTTAAAGAAACAAGATCAGTGGGTGAAAGAAAGTGTTCCCGTCTGGATGGTTCAGTCATCTTGTGCCAGCTCTACCCTGGGGTAGCAGTGAATGAGAAGCAGGGGGCTGGCTGAGTGACGACAGCGGGTCGCTCTTTGCCCTGTCTGGTTTTGGGGGGTGCGCATGCTTTATTGACAGAAGGATGTTGTATTAGTTCTCTGTGTGTATTGTATATTTGTGATTCACAGGACTCTTGTTTTGCACATGCTACAAAATAAAAGTTTAGCTGTACTAAATGCTACAATTCTGGAGTCCAGATTGTATCAATACAGATTAAATGCAATTCTGATTCTACAGTTTAGCTGCTAGGTTCATCACTACTGGCTCTTTTTAATATAACCTTGTATCTGCAGAAAAATAAACTTTCTATGCTTGGATTAAATTTAAATACGAATCCCAGTTTAAGAATGTTTCTTTAAGAGAGCTGGGTACTTGCATGAGTCATGTTAATACTTGAGTTGAGTAGCTTTTTTAATCAGTCACTCACCTCTGCCTTTCAGGTCATTTTGATTGACTCAATTTTTAACCAGAGTATAGGTCAAATATGCCCACTAGGAAGCATTTTAAAATATGAACTTTATATGTTATTAAAGTACTATATTCTGTTTATGTGGTAACAGAATAGAGATACCAATCCCACGAATACAGCCAATAGTTTATTGGCCACCAAAATGTGATTCTCCGTATTGCTAAGACTTTGACTGTGTGAATATTTTCTGTCTTCTCATTTTCCTAATGTGGAGAAGGAAATCGATTTTAAACATTAAAACCTGCCCTTTGGAATGGGCTTCCCTTGACTGGCTTTTCTGTTGTTCAGACTTTGGTTTCTACTCAGGGAAGGAGATACACTCATTGTAACTTTTAAATCAAGACGAGCTGTCCAGAGTGGCATCACCACATGTGTTTACTGAGCTCTCTGTTGTAAAGCGAGCTGGGTTCCTGGAAGTTCAGAACCAACTACGATGCAGGGACACCGCTCCCCCCAACCCCCCCACCAATGGCTGGAAAGGGAATTTAAATCACTGCCAGAATCAAGATGGAAGCCAGTTTTAGGGAAAACAGTTTTCAGAGAGCTAGGGCATTGTGGGCATAGCCCATGGCCACAGCCTAGGGCCCTTAGTGGGGGCCCAGAGGAGGCTGCGAGTCCCGGAGGATTCCTTTGGAAGGTGGCTGTTAGCAACAGGCTGTTCCTGCCTCGAAGCTCCTGCTGGTCTGGCTGTTGGGAATATCAGCTTACTGGCACTCCAGCTTTCTGCTTCCTCAAATTTAGAGTCCGAGTGCCAGAGTTTGAATGGCAGAATGTAATGAGGGCGGGATGTGAATTTGCTAAATCTGTCCACAGAATGGACAGGAGTTCACTTAGTGCATGTGAATTATGAAGAATAAAGATGAAAACAGTTTGACACATAAAATAATGCTTCTTCAACAAAAACCTATAACTTTCCCTTTATGCAAAAGAGGGCACTCAGATTACCATGACTGAATTTGGTCATTGTCCTTCTCAGTCTTCACTTTCCATCATTTGGGTTTTAATAGCATCAGAAAGAATTAATAACATTCTGTGTAGCTGATAATTGGTAAAAGAAGCTAGTAAGGGAGCATAGGTTTTCATCATCTCCCCTGCCTGATTGCCACCTTTCATTTTAACCTAAGAAAGGAAAGGGGAAAAGTCAATGTGATTACTTGGCCTGTATCTTAAATCTGAAAAGGAAGAGAATTTTCAATTTGAAAATTTCTGTTGAGAGTCAACCTTTTCCTCATGCTTTCTGAAAATGTTGGCCCTTTGATGCTGATGAAAACTTGTCGTGATTTTAATATTTTAATAGCCAGAACTGAGGCGGTCATAGGGGCTTTTAAAATCTCACCACACTTCAAACTTTAACAAGTGGTTGTGTGAGGCACTGTCTTCCGTCTCCAGCAGAGTGCAGCTCTGTTTTCTCTCTAGATAAGCTGATGTGTGTTACATAGCAGTTTTGAGTTTAAGCACAGAGCTCTGGCGGTCATAGTTCCCGGCTCTAACCAGCAAGCTCTCTGTTGTTCACAGGCGCTGTGAGCGATGTCGAGATGCAGGAACATTATGATGAGTTCTTTGAGGTGAGCTAGTGACTGAACCCTGTAGACCCGTTCACCCCTTGTATGGGGATTGGGACTTGACTCCATTCATAAGAATATGTACTCATGAGTTCTGTTCCTTTTTCATCTTTATTGTGATCCTCCCTGTTCTCCCCTTAGGAGGTTTTCACAGAAATGGAGGAGAAGTACGGCGAGGTGGAGGAGATGAACGTCTGTGACAACCTCGGAGACCACCTCGTGGGGAACGTGTATGTCAAGGTAGGACTGAGGCGGCAGTTGGGGCCGAGGAGGGAGGTGTGCCTGCCTCACCTTAGCTGCAACCCTCAGAGAACAGCCCTGCTCAGACCAGGCTGGAGCCTTGATGCCCTGGCCAGTCCTTGTTGGCTGTGGCTCCAGTCTAGCAGCTGGCATGTGGGTCCCGGGAGGATGGGTGTCTTAGGCTGTTGGTTAGTGGTTGTGGGACTGTGGAAAAGAAGCTGAATTATATGTTTGGTTTCTTTTTTCCTTTTTTTTTTTTTAAACTTATCTTGCCTGCGTAAATCATGACATTTGTGCTTTTAACCAGTTGAATTTGAAAACCAAGGCAGCATGCATGGCGTGATCTTGGACTGTTGTAAAAATAAGTCATTGCTAATAAAGGATGGTCCCGTTTTTAAATTGCTCTCTCGCATTATGCCACCTGTGTGAGCACGTGATGCATATTTGAATCAGTCATTGAAGCTTGTTACTGAAGTGTGGGTGGTCAGCAGTTACGCTTTGTCTTTTCAGTTTCGCCGTGAAGAAGATGCGGAAAAGGCTGTGATTGACTTGAACAACCGCTGGTTTAACGGCCAGCCGATCCACGCCGAGCTCTCCCCCGTGACCGACTTCAGAGAAGCCTGCTGCCGCCAGTACGAGATGGGGTAGGTGCAGGCCGGCCTGGGGGAAGCAGGCAGGGGAGGAGGGGTTGTATACCCAGCGTGACCATTCTGTTCTCCTGCAGGGAGTGCACGCGGGGTGGCTTCTGCAACTTCATGCACCTGAAGCCCATCTCCCGGGAGCTGCGACGGGAGCTGTACGGGCGTCGGCGCAAGAAGTGAGTACTGGGCAGCCCCGGGGCCTTCTCTTCAAAAGGCTCTGCTGGGAGCGTAATAAGCACTCCTGAGCAGGCTCAGCCCCCAGGGTCTGCTCTTCAGAAGGCTCTGCTGGGAACATAGTGACTCCTCCGGGGCCTCCTGTTCAGAAGGCTCTGTTGGGAATGTGCACACTGTGAGATATAAAAGGCACTCTGAGGGACATTCCACACATGTCTTCCTGCTTGTCAGGTAGAGATCAGACCTTGTTAACAGGGACCCATCAGCTGGGTGGCCATTTAAAAGTAGATTTATTTGCACAGGATCTTATTCTGTCCCCTCCATGTCTGAACTTCCTTTTTCCATTGGGTTTTCTTGGATTGGGCAGGTCTTTGGTTGGGGGGGGTGGGTAGAGGGTGCTGTCCTGTGAACCAGAGACAGTCAGGCACAGCCACATGGCCAGTCCTGGTGCTCAACTGTAGGTGGGTGCTTTTCTCAGCAGAGAAAAGGCTAGGGTGTCAGTGTAACAGTCACTCTTCCAGTTCAGGTTCTGTTCTGGCCGCCAGAGGGGTTCTCATCCCTCTCCTGTTAAACATATGTTTGGAAATCCATCATTGATGATCATTTTAATGTCAGCAGAAAAGTGTAGGGAGAAAGAACCTTGTTCTCCCTTCCCGCAGTGGGCTGGTGGGCCCATTGCTGAGCTGATAACATGAGAGGCTTGGGCAGGTGGGATGGTGTGCGTTCCTCTTCCATTCTGGGTTATGGCTCCCCTGGCCACTTGAGCTGGCTCCACAGAAGGGGGAGAAGGTTTTGGTCCCCGGCCCTTGAATGTCTGAAATCAGGGCGCGTGGCACATGGCGCCTCTGGCTCCGCCGGCAGCATCTCTCCCTCTGTCACTGTCACCAGTGTGCCGAGCTGCCATGTTTAGGTGTCTGTCACTGCCCTGCTAGGTTGCATGCTGTGGTTTGGGTGCCACGGTTGGTTTCTTGTCCTTTGTTGCAGGCATAGATCGCGGTCCCGCTCCCGGGAGCGTCGCTCGCGGTCTCGAGACCGCGGTCGCGGCGGTGGAGGTGGCGGTGGCGGAGGACGGGAGCGCGACAGGAGGCGGTCGAGAGACCGGGAACGGTCTGGGCGATTCTGAGCCATGCCATTTTTACCGTATGTCTGCTAGAAAGTGTTGTAGTTGATTGACCAAACCAGTTCATAATGGGAATTTTTTTTAAAAAACAACAAAAAAAAACAAAGATGGGTTTCTGAATAAAATTTGTAGTGATACAGTGTTCTTGTGTGACTGATTTCTTGTGCACAGTCTTTGTTTTAAATCTTTTCTTCACATCATGAGTCCTTGATGTGACAGTATTATACCAGTCACTCTGGGTATAAATGACAGAATTTTAAACTTAGGGAATGAAATATAACACCTCCCAGTTAAGGGGAAATTCTTAGGAGAAAAAGTCAGACCTGTTCCTTGTTACCTTCATGTTAACAAGTGGTCCAGTGTTTCTCTTCTGAAGCTGTTAGTAGGCTGGGGTAGAAGCTGCCAACGGTGCCGGCTCTGGGAGAAAACGCAGCCTGGGGCCCCTGCAGGGGTCGGCTCTCATACTGTGAACTTCTAGTGTTGCTCCCAGAGCCACCTTGTGTCCCTGAGACTGAGGGGCATGCCCAGCCCCTTGCATTCCTGTTTCACCCTGACAGTAGCAAGACCACCAGGATGACAGGAGCACAGCCCTGCCATCACATCCGCCTCTGCAGAGCCTTCGTGTTTGCTGTCCCCTCCCCAGACCTTCGTCACTGATGACTCAGGGCACTGTAACGTGCTGCAGCCATGGACTTGTTCCAGGTTCCTGCCATGGCCACACCTTGGCTAGGGGCACAGAGTTCCTAAGAGAAAGCCTTAACCCAAAGACCAACCAAAACATGGCTCTGGGTGGTCATCTCAGGGCACCTCGCTGCATCCCTGTGCTTGCCCATAGCAGTCCTCCAGACACCCGCGTGCCACTCAGTGACAGAAGTTCAGGAGTGTCCTGTCTGATCCCCTTAAATCCTGTTCATGGGGGGTCTGCCAGGAAATATACCACTTCAGTTTGCTTCCTGGACATCAATTTTTATTTGATTATAAAAAAGTGATTCTAGTGGGTAATAGTTTTGTTCAAGTTTGCTGTCTTGGAATTACTGTACTTTTTTTTCACAACAGTAGAGGATCTGGGATAAATTAGTGACACTTTGACTAGGTAGTTCCTCTCAGCCGCTTCATAGAACCGTTAAGCTGCTTGTGTTACTGGTTGGGGCATAGACTTGGATTACTGTGATATGAATGGTTTGCCTTGGAAACAAACAGATCATTCTGTCGTTTTTGAGATTGCATCCAAGTACTGCATTTTGGACTCTTGTTGACCGTGATGGCTACTTCCATTTCTTCTAAGGGATTCCTGCCTGCAGTAGTAGATATAATGGTCATCTGAGTTAAATTCACCCATTCCAGTCCATTTTAGTTCACTGATTTCCTAGCATGTCGACGTTCACTCTTGCCATCTCCTATTTGACTACTTCCAATTTGCCTTGATTCATGGACCTAACATTCCAGGTTCCTATGCAGTATTGCTCTTTACAGCACTGGACCTTGCTCCCATCACCAGTCACATGCACAACTGGGTATGTGCAGTACTTGGATGCAGTCTCAAAAACGACAGAATGATCTCTTTGTTTCCAAGGCAAACCATTCAGTATCACAGTAATCCAAGTCTGTGCCCCAACCAGTAACGCTGAAGAAGCTGAAGTTGAACGGTTCTATAAAGACCTACAAGACCTTTTAGAACTAACACCCAAAAAAGATGTCCTTTTCATTATAGGGGACTGGAATGCAAAAGTAGGAAGTCAAGAAACACCTTGGGTAACAGGCAAATTCAGCCTTGGAATACAGAATGAAGCAGGGCAAAGGCTAATAGACTTTTGCCAAGAGAATGCACTGGTCATAGCAAACACCCTCTTTCAACAACACAAGAGAAGGTTCTACACATGGACATCACCAGATGGTCAACATCAAAATCAGATTGATTATATTCTTTGCAGCCAAAGATGGAGAAGGTCTATGCAGTCACCAGGAGCTGACTGTGGCTCAGATCATGAACTCCTTATTGTCAAATTCAGACTTGAAGGAAGTAGGGAAAACCACTAGACCATTCAGGTATGACCTAAATCAAATCCCTTATGATTATACAGTGGAAGTAAGAAATAGATTTAAGGGACTAGATCTGATAGAGTGCCTGATGAACTATGGGCGGAGGTTTGTGACATTGTACAGGAGACAGGGATCAAGACCATCCCCATGGAAAAGAAATGCAAAAAAGCAAAATGGCTGTCTGGGGAGGCCTTACAAATAGCTGTGAAGAGAAGGGAAAAGGAAAGATAAGCATCTGAATGCAGAGTTCCAAAGAATAGCAAGGAGAGATAAGAAAGCCTTCCTCCGTGATCAGTGCAAAGAAATAGAGGAAAACAACAGAATGAAGACTAGCGATCTCTTCAAGAAAATTAGAGCTACCAACGGAACATTTCATGCAAAGATGGGCTCGATAAAGGACAGAAGTGGTATGGATCTAACAGAAGCAGAAGGTATTAAGAAGAGGTGGCAAGAATACACAGAAGAACTATACAGAAAAGCTCTTCACAAGCAAGATAATCTCGTTGGTATGATCACTTACCTAGAGCCAGACATCTTGGAATGTAAGGTCAAGTGGGCCTTAGAAAGCATCATTACAGACAAAGCTATTGGAGGTGATGGAATACCAGTTGAGCTATTTCAAATCCTGGAAGATAATGTGAAAGTGCTGCACTCAATATGTCAGCAAATTTGGAATACTCAGCAGTGGCCACAGGACTGGAAAAGGTCAGTTTTCATTCCAATCCCAAAGAAAGGCAATGCCAAAGAATGCTCAAACTGCTGCACAATTGCACTCATCTCACACACTAGTAAAGTAATGCTCAAAATTCTCCAAGCCAGGCTTCAGCAATATGTGAACTGTGAACTTCCAGATGTTCAAGCTGGTTTTAGTAAAGGCAGAAGAACCAGAGATTAAATTGCCAACATCCGCTGGATCATAGAAAAAGCAAGAGAGTTCCAGAAAAACATTTGCTTTATTGACTCACCAAAGCCTTTGACTGTGGATCACCACAAATTGTGGAAAATTCTTCAAGAGATGGGAATACCAGACCATGTTACCTGCCTCCTGGGAAATCTGTATGCAGGTCAAGAAGCAGCAGTTGGAATGGGGCATGGAACAACAGAATGGTTCCAGATTAGGGAAGGAGTACAACAAGACTGTATATTGTCACCCTGCTTATTTAACTTCTGTGCAGAGTACATCATGCAAAATGCTGGGCTGGATGAAGCACAAGCTGGAATCAAGATTGCTGGGAGAAATAGCAATAACCTCAGATAGGCAGATGACACCACCCTTATGGCAGAAAGCAAAGAAGAACTGAAGAACCTCTTGATGAAAGTGAAAGAGGAGAGTGAAAAAATTGGCTCAAAACTCAACATTCAGAAAACTAAGATCATGGCATTTGGTCCCACCACTTCATGGCAAATAGATGGGGAAACAGTGGAAACTGAGAGACTTTATTTTATTGGGCTCCAAAATCACTGCAGATGGTTACTGTAGCCATGAAATTTAAAAACCCTCCTTGGAAGAAAAGCTATGACCAACCTAGACAGCATATTAAAAAGCAGAGATACTACTTTGCCGACAAAGGTCCATCTAGCCAAAGCCGTGGTTTTTCCAGTAGTCATGTATGGATGTGAGAGTTGGACCATAAAGAAAGCTGAGCACAGAAGAATTGATGCTTTTGAATTGTGGTGTTGGAGAAGACTCTTGAGAGTCCCTTGGACTGCAAGGAGATGAAACTGGTAAGGAAATCAGTCTTGAATATACATTGGAAGGACTGATGCTGAAGCTAAAGTTTGAATATGTTGGCCATCTAATGGGAAGAACTGACTCATTGGAAAAGACCCTGATGGTGGGAAAGACTGAAGGCAGAAGGAGAAGGGGACGACAGAGGATGAGATGGTTGGATGGCATCACCGACTCGATGGACGTGAATTTGAGCAAGCTCCAGTCGTTGGTGATGGGCAGGGAATCCTGGCGTGCTGAAGTCCATGGGTTTGCAAAGAGTCAGGCATGACTGAGCGACTGAACTGAACTGAACTGAACTGATTGATTAGAGAAAACTCACTTCCTTTGAATGAGACAGCACTGGAGAAAGGGTTGCTGGTGGGGTCCCTGCAGTACCACTTCCTCCTTTCTTAGTTCAAGAGTTCTTACCAAAAGGGGGTGAAACAGCAAATGATTTCTCTTTTTTTTTAAGTCTATGCAAAACGCAGAAAACTGGTATTAGAAATGTGCTTCTAAAGCCTTTGTGATGCAAAGTCAGTGGGGTCTTGGCAGTCAGCGTCACGTGGGACTCAGTGTGGCTGACCCTGGCGAGGTTAGCTTTGTGTCCAACAGTTTCCAGACTTGGGGTTTTTCACAGACCATGTAGATTTTCCTAATGAAAGCAGGATTGTGATCAACATAGGATTCTCAATTTCTGATTTTCTAAGTGGGACTTTTTAAATTGCTCTCCGTAAAGTCCACCCATCATTTCATGAAAGAACATTTCAAGTTTTTATCATAAAGACTTTTAAACATACTCAAAAGTAGAGAAATTGTGGCGAAGCCTGATATACTTAAAACTTGTGTACGTAATGTCCACATCCCTGACTTTTCCATGTTTCATTCTCAGCAAAGCACAGCCCTCCAGTAAGCTTGGCCCCATGAACCATCTCCAAAGGTGCCCTGCCTGCCTTGCCTTTCATCTCCTTGGGCCAGGGTGTGGCAGGTGCATCCATCAGGGTATCTTTGTGTGAAGAGACAGCTCTGCCCAGGTGCATGGGGATTTAGACTGAGGGCTTTGGACAGGGCAGCACGAACTAGCCCTGGGGCTGGATTCCTGTCCCTGCCAAACCAGACAGAGGCAACACAGAGCATGTCGGGAAGAGAAGGCATCAGCCTCTTATCCCAGGTAATCCACATACCCTTTTAAGAAATAAGAGGAAACTGCTCAGAAACCTAAGTAAAAGGTAAGTGCTTGCTCCCAGGGCAAGTAGCAGCAGATAGGGCCTTCCAGCCACAACAATAAAGGATGATGTAATGGCTGAGCTGACCCATAACAGACAGGCTGCTGGTTATTTCTCCAGCAAAGATGGGCTTATTCGGGATCAGCAGAGAAGGCAGCCTTGAGGAGCACCTGCAAGTCCCCACACGGCCAACAAGATGACGAAAGCCGGGCTCCAGCTGTATTTCTCCACCAGTTCTAGTCCCAGCCCTTAGGGGTTTGTGTCGCTTCAGGCCAATAACAAGTGGGCTGCAGCTTCTCCAGGCTTCATGCTGACTGAGGAAGGTACACCTTCCCCCAAGACCCCCAGCATTTCAAAGCTCATTAACCCAAACTGGTGCTGCTTATTTTTCTAGTCAGAAAAAAGAGATGTCCTTTTCATCCCAGGGGACTGGAATGCAAAAGCAGGAAGTCAAGAGATATCTGGAATAACAGGCAAATTTGGCCTTTGAGGACAAAATGAAGCAGGGCAAAGGCTAACAGAGTTTTGCCAAGAGAACACACTGGTCATAGCAAACATCCTCTTTCAACAACACAAGAGGTGATTCTACACATGGACATCACCAGATGGTCAATACCAAAATCAGATTAATTATATTCTTTGCAGTCGATGATGAAGAAGCTCTATACCGTCAGCAGAAACAAGACTTGGAGCTGACTGTGGTTCAAATCATGAACACCTTATTGCCAAATTCAGACTTACATTGAAGAAAGTAGGGAAAACCACTAGATGATTCAGATGTGACCTAAATCAAATCTCTTATGATTATACAGTGGAAATGACAAATAGATTCAATGGATTAGATCTGATAGAATGCCTGAAGAACTATGGATGGGGTTCATGACACTGTACAAGAGGCAGTGATCAAGACCATCCCCAAGAAAAAGAAATGCAAAAAGGCAAAATGGTTGTCTGAGGAGGCTTTACAAATAGCTGAGAAAAGAAGAGGAGCTAAAGGCAAAGGAGAAAAGGGAAGGTATACCCATCTGAATGCAGAGTTCCAGAGAATAGCAAGGAGAGATAAGAAAGCCTTCCTCAGGGATCAATGCACAGATAGAAGAAAACAATAGAATGGGAAGGACTAGAAATCTCTAAGAAAATGAGAGATACCAAGAGAATATTTCATGCAAAGATGGGCACAATGAAGGACAGAAACGGTGTGGACCTAACAGGAGCAGAAGACACTAAGGAAGGGTGGCAAGAATACACAGAACTGTACAAAAGAGATCTTCATGACCCAGATAACCACGGTGGTGTGGTCACTCACCTAGAACCAGACATCCTGGAGTCCAAAGTCAAATGAACCTTAGGAAGCGTAACTACAAACAAAGCTAATGGAGGAGATGGAATTTCAGCTGAGTTATTTTAAAACCTAAAAGATGATGCTGTTAAAGTGCTGCACTCAATATATCAGCAAATTTGGAAAACTCAGCAGTGGCCAAAGGACTGGAAAAAGTCAGTTTTCATTTCAATCCCAAGAAAGGCAATCCAAAGAATGTTCAAACTACCACACAATTTCACTCATCTCACATGCTAGCAAAGTAATGCTCAAAATTCTCCAAGCAAGCCTTCTACAGTACATAAAAAGAACTTCCTGATGTTCAAGCTGGTTTTAGAAAAGGCAGAGAAACCAGAGATCAAATTGCCAACATCCGTTGGATCATTGAAAAGTAAGAGAGTTCCAGAAAAACATCTACTTCTGTTTGATTGGCTATGCCAAAGTTCTTGACTGTGTGGATCACAACAAACTGTGGAAAATTCTTCAAGAGATAGGAATATTGGACCACCTTACCTGCCTCCTGAGAAATCTGTATGCAGGTCAAGAAGCAACAGTTAGAACCAGAAATGGAAAAACAGACTGGTTCCAAAGAGGGAAAGGAGTACATCAAGGCTGTATATTGTCACTCTGCTTATTTAACTTCTGTGCATAGCATATCATGCAAAATGCCGGGCTGGATGAAGCACAAGCTGGAATCAAGATTGCCAGGAGAAATAGCAATAACCTCAGATAGGGAAGTGACACCACCCTTATGGCAGAAAGCAAAGAGGAAATAAATAGCCTCTTGATGAAACTGAAAGAGAAGAGTGAAAAAGCTGGCTTAAAACTCAACATTCAAACATTGAAGATCATGGCATTTGGTCCCATCACTTCATGGCAAATAGATGGGGAAACAATGGAAACAGTGAGAGACTTTATTTTCTTGGGCTCGAAAACCACTGCAGATGGTGACTGCAGCCATGAAATTAAAAGACGCTTGCTCCTTGGAAGAAAAGCTATGACCAACCTCGACAGCATATTAAAAAGCAGACACATTACTTTACCAACAAAGGTCCGTTTAGTCAAAGCTATGTTTTCCCAGTAGTCACATATGCACATAAGAGTTGGGACTATAAAGAAAGCTGAGCATGGAAGAATTGATGCTTTTGAACTGTGATGTTGGAGAAGACTCTTGAGAGTCCCTTGGCCTGCAAGATCAAACCAGTCCATTCTAAAGGAAGTCAGTCCTGAATATTCATCGGAAGGACTGATGGTGAAGCTGAAACTCCAACCCTTTGGCCCCCTGATGGAAAGAACTGATTCATTGGAAAAGACCCTGATGCTGGGAAAGATTGAAGGCAGGAAGATAAAGGGTCAACAGAGGATAAAATGGTTGGATGGCATCACTGATTCGATGGACATGAGTTTGAGCAGTCCCCGCGATTGGTGATGGATAGGGAAACTTGGCATTCTGCAGTCCATGGGGTCGCAAAGAGTCAGACACAACTGAGCAACTGAACTGAACTGAACTGATAAGTCTTCCCAGTAGTCACGTACACTTGTGAGAGCTGGATTATTAAAAAGGCAGAGTGCCAAAGAATTGATGCCTTTGAACTGGGGTGCTGGAGAAGACTCCTGAGAGTCCCTTGCGCAGCAAGGAGATCAAACCAGTTAATCTTAAGGGAAATCAACCCTGAATACTCACTGGCAGGACTGATGCTGAAGCCAAAACTCTAGTATTCTGGTCACCTGATGCGAACTCATTGGTAAAGTCCCTAATGCTGAGAAGGATTGATGGCAGAAGAAGAGGGCGTCAGAGGATAAGATTGCTGGATGGCATTACTGATACAATGGACATGAACTTGAGCAAACTTCGGGAGATGGTGAGGGCCAAGGAGGCCTGGTGTGCTGCAGTCCATGGAGTAGCAAAGAGTCAGACATGACTGGGCAACTGAACAACAACATATATATATATACATATCTATTTTTCTATATAACTGAAGTACTTTGCTGTATAACTAGGAACTTGCCTGGTGGTCCAGTGGTTAAGAATCCTCCTGCCAATTCAAGGAACGTGGATTTGATCCCTGGTCCTGGAAGATCCCGCACATGGCAGAGCAGCTTAGCCTGTATGCCACAACCACTGAGCCCAGACTCTAGAGCTGGAGAGCCTCAACAGGAGAGGCCACTGCAGCGAGAAGGCTGTGCAGCGCAACCATAGAGTCGCCCTCGTGTGCCACAACTCAGAGAAAGCCCACGCAGCAACGAAGACCCAGTGCAGCCAAAAATTTTAAAATAATACTAAAAAGCAGAACTAAAAAACAATCTACATAGGTTTCACCAAACATTACAGTTTTGTCTGTTCTTAAATGCTATATGAATGGAATCATTCTGCATCCCCTTGCCTTGCTTTGGCTCAGCTTGTCTGAGGCATTCGATATGTTTTTGGACTCAGTGAATTTGCAGCTTGAGGACTGAGTGAATAACACTAAAACATGTATATTATCATATGTGAAATAGACCGCCAGTCCAGGTTCGATGCATGAGACAGGGTGCTCAGGGCTGGTGCACTGGGATGACCCTGAGGGATGGGATGGGGAGGGAGGTGGGAGGGGGGTTCAGGATGGGGAACACATGTACATCCATGGCTGTGTTAGGTGGCAAAAACCACCACAATATTGTAAAGCCATTAGCCTCCAATTAAAATAAATAAAAATTTTTAATGTGGTAAGAAAGGAATGGAGTAGTTCACACGTGTTTCTGGCGCAACTGCCTGGAGGAACAGGAGGAGGAGGAGGAGAGGTCAGTGGGGGCAAGTCCCCTGAAGCAGGTATGAGCTTGCACATGCGGGGATCAGGACAGGCTGGCACCAGCCCACACTTGGAAACACGTGGCCCATTCCCCCCTCACCCCATGTGTCTGCTGAGAGCCGCCGCCGTGACGCCCACCACTGGCGTCTTCCCTTGGGACGGCTGGGGGGCAGCCCTTGCCTGGATGGAGCCCTGCCAGTCGCCAGTACAGAGAGAGGGGAAGCCCTTGCTGGTTCTGCAACTCTAATTAGGGCCATGGATGAACTTCCACATTTCATGGGTCAAAGCAAGTAACATGGCTTCTCAGGACTGAGGTCAGGGGGCGCCAGAGGGAGGGCAGGGGGTCCTGGGATGCCGGGTGGACAGCAGCGCCCTCCAGAGTGCATTCAAGGCATAGCAGGCGGGAAAGGGCGCCATCACACAGGGCCTCATGAGCTTGGGTAGGTAGCACTGGAGCTCCTCTGAGTCCTGGGGAGGACAAAACGTTCTGACTTCTATTTTTAAAGTGATGTCTCACGGCAGGCTGGAGAAGAGACTACAGAGTGGACGGTGGGGACCAACATGGACACTGCTGCTGTGGTCCAGGCAGGTGGGGAGGGCAGGTGGAGCTATGGGACCAGGCATAGTGGGTGGGGGGAGGCTGGAAGACAGTCTCAGGCTCCTTTGTCTTCCAGCTCCTCCACTGGGACTGCAGCGACAGGTCCCTGGCATGTCCCAAAGGATGGATGAGGCGGGTGCCTTTTCACACCACCAGCCATTTGCATATCTCTGTGGAGCACCTGCCCAATTCTCTGCCCATCTTAAAATCCAGTAGTTTATCTCTTTCCTGTGTATTTCTAATAGTCCTTTACCCAGTCTGAGTCCTTTGCTGACGTGCGTTGCAAACATCTATCCTGGTCTAGGGCTTCCTTTTCCCTCACAATGCATGTTTTGATGAACACACATCTTTGAACGTAACTAGTCCTGGTCAGCAATATTTCTTCTAAGGGCAATGCTTTCTGGGTTCTGTTTAAGACATCTTTGCTCCTGAGCCCCCACTGATACTCTGGTTTTGCCATAAGCTTATTATCTTCTCTGGGCATTTAGGGCTAGAATTCTTTTCTGATCGCTTTGTGTGTAGGGTGTAAGGTTGGTTGTTTTTCAACATGGAGAGCCCATGGCTCCAGCATCTTTCAATGTGGAAATAGCCACAACCCTCCCCTGCCACACTGAGGGGGCCTCTGCAGATAAGGTGACCATATACATTGACGGGTGCGTTTCCAGGGTCTCCTGTCCAGCCAAGGGAGGGGCACAGGAGAGCCAGTCCCCAGGGTTTGCCCCTCTTAAACTGACCAGTGTCTTGCAGTCAGGAGATACAGACAAGTTACAGTCATCCTCCGAGCAGACACGCCACTCTCCTTTCCTGAGAAAGAAGGGATTTGGGAGGAGAAGGGAGGGGCGGTGAGTGCTGCTGCTGAGCTAAAGGGTTGTCACTGCCCACCCCTGGATCCTCAGTGCTCTCTCCCGGCCCACTGCACAGAGGCCAGGGGGGTCCAGAGTGGGCTGAAGGGGGAATGTCCCTCAAGACTACCCTCCCTCACGCACAGGCCATGTTCCCAATACCCCCTCCCCAACCTTCCTGTTGGATGGCTGACTCCGTCCCAAGAAAGTCTGAACAGGTAAGAAGTGTGTGGTCATCAACTCAAGGGCTGCCCTGAGGTCAAGGCTGAAACCTCACTCGCCGTCCATCGGTCTCCCCTGCTGCTCAGTGCTACTGTCCAGGGAGGCTCCCCAGCAGCTGGGCAGGAGACCACATGAGTTTCAGCAGTCTGAAACTGCTGGAACAGGGAAATGTAACCTCCTCCCACATCAAAGCCTTAAGACAGGGCATGTCCAAAGCTGAATTCTCCTTCTCCTTTAAAGTTGGCATAGAAACATGTATACTATCATGTAAGAAACGAAGTGCCAGTCTATGTTCAATACAGGATACAGGATCCTTGGGGCTGGCGCACAGGGTGATCCGGGGAGATATGGGGTGGGAGGTGGGAAGGGGCTTCGGCATTGGGAGGTTGGGTACACCTGTGGCCAATGCATGTCAATATATGGCAAAACAAATACAGTATTGTAATGTAGGGAAATAACAATAATAATAAAATTTAAAATTAAAATAAAGAAAAAAAAAAAAGACATTGAAGCTCCAGGTCTCTTCCTCCCATGGCTTCTTACATGCTGGAGGCTTCTCAACCTAACAGTCCCGAGGCCACGAGGTGGCTGCCCTCCCTGCTCCTGTCACCGGTCCCAGGAGCCTCAGGACGGGCCTGGAAACACAGCCCTGCCAGTCCACATGGCAGGCCCTGCCCAGGGACGTCAGAGCTGCGCCCAGCCCTGGTGGCAGGCTCCCAGAGGCCAGATGACTCATGCAGATGTAGAGCCTGGCTCTCGGGGGGACCTACCTACCTCAACACACCTTTGGACTTAGAGTGAGCTCACCCCCAAAACGGCACCCCCATCTCAAGGCAGACTTCAGTCTTGCTCAGAAAATTCCTCCAGGTGAGTCTGGCCTTCTCAAAGCTGCTTCCTCTGGGGAGCATGTTCAAACCTTGCATAGCAGAGCCTTAAGCTCAGAAAATCCCCACCTGTACTGGTGAACAAACATTCCAGCACCTGCCTCAAGTCCCAGGTCTTCTTTTAAAAAAAAAGAAAGAAAGAAAGAAAGAAATCGAATCAAATGAAATTGCTGTGTTTTGTTAAGCTAAAAATGGTGGATTCCCTGGTGGTCCAGTGGATAAGAATCTACCTGCCAATGCAGGGGACACAGGTTCAATCCCTGGGCCCAGGAAGATTCCAAAGGCTGCAGAACAACTAAGCCCATGAGCCACAACTGCTGAGCCTGTGCCCTAGAGCCCAAGCTCTGAAACAAGAGAAGCCGCTGCAGTGAGAAGCTGGCAAGCTGCCATGAAGAGCAACGCCCGCTCACTGCATTCAGAGAAAGCCCAGGTGCAGCAGTGAAGACCTGTGCAGCCCGAAATAGATAAATTATTGGTAAACATTCGTTTATATACTATTTGGCTTCACTGCGTCTTCACTGGGGCACACCAGATCTCTACCCACAGCATATGCACTCTTAGTTACAGCATGTGGGATCCAGTTCCCTGACCACGGTTGGAACCCAGGGCGCCCTGCAGTGGGAGCACGGAGGCTCGGCCACTGGACCACCAGGGAGATCCCAATAAATCAATTTTAAAAAGTGGTCAGACACCAGCTGCTTCATGGGGTTTAACCTCACATATCCCAACTGCCATTGCAAAACAGGCAAGGAAGTTGATGAAGAAAAGCAGAGATGCAGGTGTCTGACAGCCGGGCTGGAATTCTGGCTCTGCTCCCCATTAGTTGCAGACCTTGGGCAAGTCACTGGCCTCCTCTCCTAGGATAGTTATGAAGATTCCAATAGTTACTGTAGGCCAAGCTCCTAGAACAGTGCCAGGCATGTGCTTAAGCTGGGTTAAGCTGTTGTTATTAGTGGAAACAGTATTAGTCATTGAAGGTAGGACATGGTGGTGTGGGGAAGGGTGAGCAGAGGAATAACCAGGAACCCTAATAGGCCTGCTTTACAAAGTAAGGACTGGACAGGTGCTGTAGGAAGTTACTGAGCACAGGCCTATATGGGCAAAGAATCTAGAAGAGTGGACATATGTATATGCATAACTGATTCACTTGGCTGTACACCTGAAACCAATACAACATTGTAGATCAACTGTAATCCAACAAAACTTTTTAAATAAAAAAATTTTTAAAGAACCTACTGAGTATAAAACTTGAAATTGACAAAACATCATGGGGAAAAGTAAAGTAGGCTTAAATAAATAGACACCCCATGTTCATGGACCAGAAGACTTAATTTTTTCCCCCAGCTGGGCCAAACATTCCCACTTATTCTTCCAAACTGACCAATCAGATACATCGCTCCTTCTTACCTAGGCCAGAGGAAGCAGTGGGGACGGGCTGGGGAAATTCCTCCTCATGCACACGTGAGAGGAGAGGGAGACATCTGCCCCCAAGCCCACGTGCAGCGATTAATACCAACAGTTAAACCCACACTCTGCCACTCCCTCTCCTCTTCTCCACGGCAGTGTGTTTCAGAAGACTTGATGTTGACTCCCTAAATCCAAAAGAATAAAAGAATTCGGAATAAACTTAATCAAGGAAATGTAAGACTTGTACACTGAAAATTAGCGAAAAATTGCAGAGAAACTAAACAAACAAACAAACAAAAAAACTAAAGTGGAAAGGTGTCCTTTGTTCACAGACCTAGAAGGTTTGACATTGTTAAGATGGCAGTACTCCCCCAAACCAATCCAAAGGTCCCAATCAGTTCCTCTCGTCATCCTAATAACCTCTTTGCACAAGTGGAAAAACTGATCCTGAAATTCTATGGAATTGCAAGGAACCCTGGGCTTTCCTGGTGGCTCAGATGGTAAAGAATCCACCTGCAATGCAGGAGATCTGGGTTGGATCCCTGTTTTGGGAAGATCCCCTGGAGGAGGGCATGGCAACCCACTCCAGTATTCTTCCCTGGAGAATCCCCATGGACAGAGGAGCCTGGCAAACTATAGTCCTTGGGGTCGAAAAGAGTTGGACATGACTGAGATACTAAGCACACAAAAGGAACCCAAATAGCCAAGACAATCTCAAAAAAGAACAAGACTTTTGGGAGACTTTTGTTGGAAGACTTGCACTTCCGGATTTCAAAATTTAGTACAAAGTTACAGTAATAAAAGTGGTGTGGTCTTGGCATAAGAACAGATGTATGTTGTTGTTCAGTCATTAAGTTGTGTATAACTCTTTGCAACCACATGGACTGAAGCACACCAGGCCTCCCTATTCCTCACCATGTCCTCACCAGGATAAATGTACAGATCAATGAAATAGAATTCAGTTCAGTTCAGTTCAGCCGCTCAGTCGTGTCTGAATCTTCGCAAGCCCATGGACTGCAGCACGTCAGGCTTTCCTGTCCATCACTAACTCCCAGTGTTAGCTCACATTCATGTCCATCAAGTTGGTGATGCCATCCAACCATTTCATCCTCTGTCGTCCCCTTCTCCCCCTGTCTTCAATCTTTCCCAGCATCAGGGTCTTTTCCAATGAGTCAGTTCTTCAAAACAAAATTACGGGTCCATAAGTAAACCCTAACATCTATAGCCAATTGCTTTTGACAAGAGTATCAAGACCAGTCAATGGGGATAAAATGGTCTCTTTAACAAATGGTGCCTGGACAACTGGTTATACACATGCAAAAGAATGAAGCTGGATTTTCACCTCACACCATAAACAAAAAATTAACCCAAAGTAGGACTTGCCTGGTGCCTCAGTGGTAAAGAATCTGCCTGCCAGTGCAGGAGACACGGGTCTGATCACTGATCAGGAAGATCCCACAGGCTGCAGAGCAACCAAGCCCAGTTGCCTGTGCTCTAGTCTGTGCTCCACAACAAGAGAAGCCACCTCCGTGAGAAGCCTGCACAGTGCCACTAGAGCAGCCCCTGCTTGTGGCAACTAGAGAAAAGCCTGCACAGCAGCAAAGAACCAGCATATTTGTAAATGAATAAATAATTTAAAATTAACTCAAAGTAAATAAAAATCTGAATATTATAATTAAACCCATGAACGTCATCAAAGACAACACAGTGGATCTTCATGACCTTGGATTAGGCAGTGGTTTCTTAGATATGACAGCAAAAACGCAACGCACAAAAGAAGAAAAAGTAGGTAAACTGGAGTTCATCAAAACTGAACACTTACATGCGTCAAAAAACACTATCAATAAAATGAAAAGACGCCTCACAGAATGGGATAAAATATTTGCAAATTACATATCTGATTAAGGGTCCAGTATCCAGAATATAAAAAGAACTATTATAATGCAACCACAAAACATCAAGCAACCCAATTAAAAATGGGCAAACGATCTGAACAGACATTTTCCCAAAGAAGATATACAAATGACCAACAAGCACATGAAAAATTGCTTCACATCACTTGTCATCAGGCAAATGCAAATCAAAACCACAACCAGATACCACTTCCCATGCCCTAGGATGGCTGTGATCAAAACAAGGAATGATGACAGGTGTTGGTGAGCGCATGAACAAATTAGAATCCTCCTACATTGCTGATGGGAGTGTAACATGGTGCAGCTGTGTGGAAAACAGGCAGTTTCTCAAAGGGTAAACGTAGAGTCACCATATGACCAAGCAACTGTATTTTTAGCTGTGTATCCAAGAGAAATGAAAACATATGTCCACATGAAAAAGTGTCCATGAATATTCATAGCAACATTAATCATACTAACCAAAAAAGGTGGAAAAAATATAAATGTCCATCAACTGACAAAGGAATAAATAAAATATGAGATAGCCATACAACAGCATTTCACTAGACAATAAAAAGAAAAGAACTCATACGTACAACAACATAGATGTACCTTGAAAAAATGCTAAGTGAAGGAAGCCCCTCACAAGAGACCACATGCTATATGATTCCATTCATACGAAATGTCCAGAATAGGCAAATCTAGAGAGACAGAAAGTAGATTAGAGTTTGCGAGGGGTTACTCTTGCCTGGGAAATCCCATGGATGGAGGAGCCTTGTAGGCTACAGTCCATGGGGTCGCTAAGAGTCGGACATGACTGAGCGACTTCACTTTCACTTTTCACTTTCATGCATTGGAGAAGGAAATGGCAACCCACTGCAGTGTTCTTGCCTGGAGAATCCCAGGGACAGAGGAGCCTGGTGGGCTGCCGTCTATGGGGTCACACAGACTCGGACATGACTGAAGCAACTTAGCAGCAGGGGCTGGGGGGTATGGAAAGGGTATGGAAAGTTTGGTTTGGGAGTGATAGCTAAGGGGTTAGGGTTTCTATGGTGATGAGAACATTCTAGATTGACTATGATGATGGCTGAACTTTTCTGTGAATATACTAAAAGTCATTGAATTGTACACTTTAAATAGGTGAACTGTAGAGTATGTGAATTGTATCAATAAAACTGTTGGGATTCCCTGGTGGTCCAGTCGTTAAGACTCCAGGCTCCCAGTACAGTAGGCCCTGGGTTCAATCCTGGTCAGGGAATTAGATCCCACATGCTACAACTAAGATCCAGCACAGCCAAATCAATAAATTTTAAAAATAAAACTGTGGCAAATATAAAAAGTTGTCAGCATAAGAAAGCTTTTTTTTTAGCTGTGCTGGGTCTTCATTGCTGTGTGCGGGCCTTCTCTAGTTGCAATATGCAGGCTTCTCATTGCAATGGGGAAGAGCATTTATTTTTATTGTTAAAATAGGTATGGTCTAAAGTTCATAAATCAAGAAAAGAAATACAGGATGTTGTCTACATAATGGCAATGAATACCATTTGAAAATGTGTAAGAATCTAAGACATATACACAGAGAAAGAAATGTAAAGCAAATGTAATACAAATTTAATATTTGGAAAATCTGGATGAAGGGTGTCTGGAAATTCTTTGTATGATTTTGCCACTTTTCTGAGAGTCTAAAATTATGTTGAGGACTTCCATGATGGGCCAGTTGTTAGGACTCGGCACTTACCCTGTTGAGGGCTCAGGTTCAGTCTCTGGGTTTTGGGAACTAAGACCCTACAAGCCGTGCAGTGTGACCAAAGAAAATAAAATGATACCCAAAAAAAAATTTTTTTTAATTTTAACGCTTGCATTTTAAAACAACACAAACTTACTGTCTCTCGCAATCCTGGAGGCCTCACTCGCTCTGAGGGCTCTGGCAGAGGGTCCCTCCGTCTCTTTCAGCTCCTGCTAGCTGCCCATGTTCTTGTCTTGTGCCCAGATGACTCCAGCCTGTGCCTCTGTCTTCACGTGGCTGTCTCCCCTTTGGGGGTCTGTGGCCACATTTCCCTCTTATCAGTCTTATTGGATTTAGAACTCCCTTCTTTGTCCAGTACAACCTCATCTTGAGTTGATCACACCCTCAAAGACCCCATTTCCAGATGCCTCACACTCTCTTAGGGAATCTGTGAGAATCTGGGAATTCTCACACTATTCTTGCCACTTTTGTGGCCATCTGAAATTATGCCAAGAGAAAATAATTTGAGCATAATCAAAAACTCCCCACCAGAAACCCTAAGTGCCCCAGGTCATCGAGGCTGAAGTCAGAACCCAGGTCTGGACCCAACCACCCCTCCCACCCTCTGGGCGCTCCTGTTCCTTCTCTGGCTGCACTGACCTTCTCTGGATTTCCTCCTTCTGGCTTTTGCACTGACCTACTTCAGCCAGGGACATTCTTCCCCGGAACAAGGTGTGGTTCTTAAGCTTCCTGCTCAAGGGTCACCTGTGCAGAGAGCCTGCTGACCACCTGATCTGGGACTCCCATTCCTGTCTCTCTCCATTTATCTCTCTCACTTTGTCATTCTTCGTATCAGTCTCATTAGTGGAAGTTTCTTACAAATTATTGTCTGTCGAGCCTGCTCCCCTAGAACAGCAGCCGCGCAGGCGCAGAGGCCTTGTCTGTACTCCCTGTTTCCCCACGCAGGCCCGGGTGCAGCGCGCGCACATGGCCGGACACTGAACAGTCGGGTACTGGGCGCAGTAACCCCATCCTCTGCCCAAGCCTGGCGGCCCCGCCCCTGACTTAGTCACTACCCTGCAGGAGAAACCCAAGAGTCAGTGTTTCTCCACTCAGCTCAGGAACCTCAAGAGAAACGCAGGCTCTTTAAAAATCGAGAGCAACCAGTTTGGAATACTATTGTTGGCGGTGGCCTTCCCAACTGCCAGGGCCATCCTGGCGGTCAGCCATTGGCTCCCGGGGCTGGGGACAGCCTGCCAGCAGCCCGGTTCACAACGGCTTTGTGGCTTATGCCATATCCACGAGCGCTCAGCTTCCTCCCTGATGGGAGCGGTCCCCCGGCTTGGCACACAGCGGGGCTCAGCCGGCGAAGCGCTGTATGTGCCGGACCCTTGGACCACGAGGGCAGGACAAACTCGCGGTGATGGATCCGAAGTCCAGGTGCAGTGCGCCTACCGTCTGCGCGCTGGGCCCCCAGCTTTCAACCCCTTGGGGTCCCGCGACCAGAAAGAACTTTGTCGGGTGGTCGCGGGACTGGGACCCGCGTGATACGTGCTGATGCTCATTTTCAAGTCCTTGCTCTCTCCAGACCGCAGGCCTGTATCTCAACAAAAATTATTTATTACATTCCCGCAAAGCAAGGAGTTACCCAAGTAAAACAGAATCGGGACACTGGGTACAGAGCCTTCGCGCCAGTTGGGGTCTCAGG
>SJYF01000457.1:1080238-1115657 GCA_006410515.1 Procapra przewalskii
CCCACCTCCCCACCTGACTGCTGAGTGCTGGCTGCTGCCCGGGCTGACCGCTGCCCTTGGCTTCCTGCAGGTGGTGGACAAGTGGTTCAAGAGCAACGACGAGGAAGCCTTTGCCTTCGCCCGCATGCTGATCGCTCAGGAGGGGCTGCTGTGTGGTGAGTGGACACCGCGCTCTGCCCTGCCAGCTTCATCCCAGCGTGTGAGGGATACCCTCGCTCTCGCCGCCCGGCCACCTGCCCCCAGGGTTCTGAGTTCTGTGGGAGGCTTTGGTGGTGCAGTGCTAAGCAGATGGGAGACAGAGCAGGGTGTGGACGGACAGTGAAAAGTGGGGTCCCCCAGCACCCCTCGCCCAGCTCATCCACCAAGGATCTTGCCAGAGCAGGTGTGGGTGTGCCCACACTTGGGTGCACACGCAGCTGCCCCCACCGCGTGTCTGACCCCTCCCGCCCTCTCGGCAGGTGGCAGCTCTGGCAGTGCCATGTCCGTGGCCGTGAAGGCTGCCCGGGAGCTGCAGGAAGGCCAGCGCTGTGTGGTGATCCTGCCAGACTCAGTGCGGAACTACATGTGAGGCCTCCGTCCTCCCCCGGCCTGCACTGTCTCTGCTCCCGGCCGTTCCCCCAGATCCTAAGGCAGGGCCAGGGAGCCTGGGGTCTGCGGCCCTGCTCCACGTCCCTGGAGTTCACGCGTTCTCAGCTGGCTTGTCCCCGGCTTGGGTCTCCCAGATGCCTTTGGAAGTCTGTGCACGTTCATCATGGCAGCACTTGGGGGCCTGGCGGGACTCCCCAGGGAAGGGACCCCGTGTGCCCCCTCACTCCTTCGAGCTCTCGGGGCCTCCTATTCAGCCACGGAGGATGAGAATGAGGATGTGGCCTCTGTGAGAGCAGCTCCCCACCCCCGCCCACTGGATCCTTTGCTCACTCACAGCCTGGCCCTGACCTGGGGGGACCCAGGCTGCGGTCAGTGGCCCCCGAGGCCTCTTCGAGTCCAGTGGTTCTGAGTGTCTGTGCACCGGGAGCTCACTGGCTCCTCCTCTGGGCTCATGGCCCTGCCTGGGGTCACTGGCCGAAAGAGCCAAGGTTGGTGTGTGGGCAGGAGGTCACAGGGGGCTGATGCCCTCCCCCATGGATGCACGTACCCTCTGGTGTCCTCCCTGACCCAGAGTGACAGGTTACACACCTCGAGTGAGCTCAGCTTCTCCCGGGAGTGGCGTTCCTTAACTGGGACTCTAGATGGGGGTGAGTCACCTCTGGGTGTCTACTGCCAAGTTGCCCTTAGCCTGGCTGCTCACCCACACTACATAGTGCATGTGAAAGGCCATCTCCCCATGTGCTTGGCTGGCCTGCTGTGTGGGCACACGTGTTCCTATGTGTGTGTGGGAGAGAGATGGCTGGAGTGAGTGAGTGACTGTGTCCTCAGGCACGGATGTCTGGGCTGGGGGCCGGGGGGTGCCTCTCTGCCCCCACTTTGTTGGCCCTCGTCTGCCTTTTGGGGCAGGTCCCTGGCAGCCCCTGAAGCCTGGCCTGGTGTCCTCTGACCCCTGGTGGGACAGGCTCCCCCTGCCAGAAGCCCTGAGGGGCTGTGATGACATGAGATTCGGGACAGAACTGTTCCTGACTGGGGTCTTGGACCCTTTGATCAGTAGAAATGGATCCGAAGCCAGACAGGAAGTTCAGGCAGGGCTTTACCGGGACTTGTGCTGCAGCAGTGGGGGCAAAAACAAATATTAATAACAGGTTCCCTGGCTTGCTCCCTGAGTGTGGGGGGTGGCGAGCTGGGTCCTTACATGGGGTGGGTCCAGGGATCGGGCTGGAGGGTGGCCTGGGTGGCCTGCCCACCTCTGGGTGGTGGTGTGCCCAGGGGGCGTGAGCAAGACCCTGCCTTTGCTCCTGACACGTCGGAAGTGACAGTTGGGTTTTGGTTCTTTCAGCATCTTGTCCACAGTTTGTCCCATCCACACATGCACATGGTTGCTTCTAGTCCCTTCTTGTTTCCTTGTATCTGTTGTTGGAGGTGATGTTTGTCCAGGAGCAGGCATTGCAGCGCAGGGTCCCGGGTCCCAGGGTCCCAGCCCATCACAGAACCTTCTGCTGTGCTCTGGGCGTATTCAGTTCTGCTTGGCCAGATACCCACACCAACCACCGTTCCCTAGGAGGTCTTTCTGGCATCCAGCCCTCAGATCTCTTCGTGGAGCCTCCAGCCAGCCCCTTGGGGTCTCTGCTGGACTGTGGGGTCTGGGGAAGGTGGGGTCTGGGCTTTCTCTGAGGCTCTCTGCCCTCTTTGGGGGTGGGGGTGGTGTTGAGAACCTCCGCCCAGCCCTGTGGCTTCTGATGCTGTAGGTCCAAGTTCCTGAGCGACAAGTGGATGCTGCAGAAGGGCTTCATGAAGGAGGAGGAGATCTCAGTGAAGAAGCCATGGTGAGGACACCTCTGGGCAGAGACCACATGTGCGGGGCTCAGGACTTGAGTGCCTGGTCCCCAGCGACACGTGTGCGGTCCCTCACCTGGCTGGATGCCCCCCGCGGGCTCCCTGCTCTCACTCGCCTCTCGGTTCACAGACTCCCTGGCCTGCCCTCTTCCCTCAGGTGGTGGCACCTCCAGGTTCAGGAGCTAAGCCTCTCGGCCCCGCTGACCGTGCTGCCCACCGTCACCTGTGAGCACACCATCGAGATCCTCCGGGAGAAGGGCTTCGACCAGGCACCCGTGGTGGAAGAGTCAGGGTCAGTCTCAGCCTCCGTCCAGCGCTCTGCCCTGTGGGCCCCTCTGCTCCGTGCCTATACTGCTGGGCGAGGTGGCCCAGCCGACCCCACAGCTGGCCGGCTGACCTCCGTCACTCTTCATCCAGATGCTCAGAGTGTTGGACAGCTGGTCCCTGAGCCCTGGCCGGGGTGGGGGTTGGTTGTATTAACCCTTCCCACCCCCCTGCACCCAGTGTGTGCACAGGAGCACGTGCCTGCCTGGAAGAGCATGGCAGACGTGCAGTGGTGACAGTCCCCCATCAGGACTGTCCCAGTTCTAGCACCAAAAAGCCCACATCCCAGGACCCTGGCCAGGTGGTGACCCTTGACACTTGTCAGAATGGAGATGCCCAAAGGATTCACCCACTGGTTTGCTCTCTGCCCGCACCGGACAGTCAGCTCCAAGGGTGGGGCGTCGGGTCACTGCTGTGCCACACAGAGACTCTGGGCAGACAGTGTTAGTGTATTGCTTGGTCAGTCATGTCCAACTTTTTGCCTCCCCATGGACTGCAGCCCTCCAGGCTTCTCTGTCCGTGGGATTCTCCAAGCAAGAACACTGGAGTGGGTTGTCATTTCCTTCTCCAGGGGATTTTCCCGACCCAAGTATCGAACCCGGGTCTCCCACATTGCAGGTGGATTCTTTACCATCTGAGCCACCAGGGCAGACAGTGGTTGATTCCAAGAGGAGTCTGGGTTTGGCCCTCAGGGCGGCTGTGCTGAATTCTGCCATATGGTAGGGGAGGCGCCAGCGCTGACCGCTGCCCTGTGTCCACTTCCCCAGGGTGATCCTAGGGATGGTGACCCTGGGGAACATGCTGTCGTCCCTGCTCGCAGGGAAGGTTCAGCCATCGGACCAGGTTTGCAAAGTCATCTACAAGCAGTTCAAACAGGTACGTGCCCCGCGTGATCCAAGCAGGCAGTGCTGAGACCAGCTCTGTTCTGGAAGGTGGGGCGGGGAGTCCCTCTCTCTAGGGTGCTGGGTCCCTGACGCTCAGCTCATCAGATCCATAAATCGGAGGCTTTGCCCGGGCTTCACAAAGTGAGAAACCCCGGGTGAGGAGAGGCCAACATCGGCGAGGTCTTACCCACGTCCACACCCGAAGGCTTCCTCGCCCCTCCCCTCCCGGCCCGCTGGTGGGCACCCTGTCCTGTAGACGGTGCACGCTCCCCAGTCTCGTGTGTGCACACAGCCCCACTGTGTGTGCCCTCCCTGGGCTCGTGTGCACACGCAGCCCCAATGTGTGTGCCCTTGTCTGGCTGCTCTGACACAGTAGAGTGTTTCAAGGTCCCTCCGAGGTGTGCGTGCACACCGTCCACCCTTCCGTGCCCGAGTCATGTTCCACTGTGTCTCTGGCCTTTGCTGTTGATTCTTCAGTGTGTGTATGGCCCTCCCATCCCTCGGGGAAGAGCCGAGCCTCTAAGTCCCCTCCCTTAGTGTCCTGGGCTGGCCTGCAGCCACACCCTTCCTCCAGCAGGTAGCTGAGTCCCGGTCCCTTGGGCTCAAGTGCCACCCAGATCCTCGGGGCTCTCAGTACCTTGCCACTGAGGTGCTGGGTGGGTGCAGGCAGACTCAGGAGGTCCTTCAGTGTGGCCCCACACATCCCATTCCCTGTCCAGATAGTGTCCCAAGAAGAATGCAGCACGGTGGAAACCCGGGCGGGTCCCATCTCCTGGGCACACCTTCCCTGCCCAGGGCTGCCCCTTCTCACCGCCACCACCTCGGCGGGCTGGCTGCTGTCACTGAGCAACAAGAAGAGGTCCCCGTGGAGCTCTGGCTCCCCTGACTACCCAGTTTTCCCAGAGGGAAGGAGGAATCCTGACCCCCATGGTCTGACTACGTCCAACGTCTGACCTCACGAAGACAAGCATTGGGGAAGTTGCTCCTGCAGCCCAGCAGGGCTGTGTTGTGTACCCCTCAGCACGCACACGCACCCACGGGCAGGTGGGCCCGACCCTCCTCACACAGCTGAAGGCACTGCTGATGTATTTCCTCCTGCCCTGGAGCTCACATCTTCTCCCAGGGAACCTGCCTCCGTTACTGGAGTCGAACTAGAAAGCGTACCCAGGGGGGTTTTCCAGGGCTCGCTGCTTTGGAGATCACCTTGGGGGTTGAAAAATGGACCCTAAGTGTGCCTCCTTCTTTCTCTTGGAAGCTCTCACCATGTGTCTGTCGAGCAGATGGAACAGAGGGCCCCGTGCTCCCTTCCCCTCCCTGTGCCCTGCAGCACTGCGTCTTGTCCTGATATGGGATTCGTTCCAATGGATGGTGAATACTGCGTTGTTCATAACGCAGTTCACTGAGGGTCCAGTTCACTGAGGGTCCAGTCGTTGAGTTCTGCAGTTATGTTGTTCAGTTGCTCAGTCATGTCTGTCTCTTTGCGACACCATGGACTGCAGCACGCCAGGCTTCCCTGTCCATCACCAACTCCCGGAGCTTGCTCCAACTCATGTCCATTGATACCATCCAGCCATCTCATCCTGTCGTCCCCTTCTCCTCCTGCCTTCATTCTTTCCCAGGGGTCTTTTCTGATGAGTCAGTTCTTCGCATCAGGTGGCCAAAGTATTAGAGCTTCAGTTTCAGCATCAGTCCCTCCAGTGAATATTCAGGCTTGATTTTCTCTAGGATTGACTGGTTTGGTCTGGATTGATGGATTTGATCTCCTTGTTGTCCAAGGGACTCTCAGGAGTATCCTCCAGCACCACAGTTCGAAAGCATCAATTCTTCCAGCTCATCCAGGTGTTCTTTTACGAGTGTCGAGTCCCATTCAGTCTCTTAGGTCAGCAGGAGGCTCCAGAAGAAGCCCATGGGGACATCAGCCTCTGCCGCTCCTTTCCTTGGGCTCCGGCTGGCAGGCGTTGACCACGGCTTCTCTTCCAGATCTACCTGACGGACCCACTTGGCAAGCTCTCGCACATCCTGGAGATGGACCACTTTGCCCTGGTGGTCCATGAGCAAATCCAGTGTAAGCTGGGTCCCCTGGGGCTGGGGGAGGGAGGCAGGAGCAGGAGCTCTGTGAGATGCTGGCTGCCAAGCCCCCGACCCCTGATCTTTCCTGCCCTGAGCTCCAGGGCATCTGGGAGCCAGAGGTACTGACCCCCAGCCTTGGATCCCAAAGGGACCCCACTGTGGGCCAGGCCTGGGTGCTGGCTACCAGTGAGCTAGGGCGCTTTATAACCCAGGCCTCCTTGCTGCATCTCCAGAGGCCAGTGGTGTCCTTCAGGTTGTAGGCTACAACAAGGTTGTAGAAATCCCAAGAATTGGTGGCGGGCTCCAAAGCCCCCACCCACTTTCCCGCTGAGGGTTGGTCCATCAGCCTGGGCGCCAGCTCTAACCCCTCTCCCGTCCTTGGCTCCACAGCGCGGGACCTGGCGTTGTCAGGAGAGGTGGGGGGGCCGGCAGGTATGTACGCCCCGCCCACCCCTGGAGCTCGGAAGTGGCGCCGCGGTCAGTATCGCAGCCTCCGAGTGCAGGGGAGGGCTTCCAGCCCCGGACCCTGAGCCTGGCTGGGAGGGTCCTCCCTGTGCTGACCGTATTCTCACGGTTGAACACCCGCACAGCCTGACCGGGGATCCAGTTTCGGGGTCTGTGAGTAGTTTCCGTGGAAGCGTTGCCACAGGCGCTTTTGTGCTGTGTTGGCAGAGCTGAGTGGTCGCAACAGACACCCACAGCCCTTACAGAAAGTTGAAAGGCCTGGTGTTGGACGGTGTCCCCAGGGGGCCTGGAGGCCACTCCGACTGCCCTCCCCTGAGGGCTCAGTGCTCCTCCCAAGCTGCCACTTTGCCTAAAGCCCCCGGTCTCTTCTGGGTCCCTGTGCTTTCTTCTGAGGTGCTCCAAGCTGGCACCTCCATGCCTCCCCACCCCCACCCTGTCGACCTCTGCCCTCAAGGTTGTCAGGGACAGACGAGGTGGGAGCTGGTGGAATGGGGTGCACCCTGGTCGTTTCCCACCCACTGCTCAGCTCTGCCCCATGCTCTGTGGGCTTCTCCACAGCTGTCAGTCAGCATTCTCCCGAGAAAGAGAACCAGCAGGACACGTGCATATGGAGCATCCCTGTAAGGAATCGGCTTACAGGCTGGCATGCCCCAGGAAGACCTGCAGGGCGAGTGGGCAGGCCTGAGACCCCAGGATCCAATGTTCCCAAATCCAAAGGCAGGACTCTTTCCTCTTGCTCGTGGAGGGTCAGCTCTTCTGTTCTAGTTGGGGGCCTTCAACTGATTGGACAAGGCCCACCCACACTGGGCAGGGCAATCTGCTTTACTAGGTCCATCCAGTCAAGAGTTGTTCACATCCAAAGACACCCAGAATGACGTTCGACCCAGTGTAGGGGCACTCCATGGCCCATTTGGGTTGAAATGTCGAATTAACTATCTCAGCCACCCTTTCTACCCTTGGGCTGCAGGGCAGGGGGCCCGAGTTCATTCTAAGCTGGAGAGAAAGGCATGGGTTTGAGCACAGAATTGTAAGCCAGAGATGCGAGCTGCTGGTGGTGGTGGGTATGAGTGGGACTGGGATTTCAGGCCAAGACTCAGACCTTGGGCACCAGTTGCTCCCAATGACTTTGACCCTCAGGCATCTCCCCATGGGTGTGGCTCAGAGGGGTCAGGCCCTGCTCTCTGCAGCCTCACCTGTGTGGATACTCTTGGGAGAAGAGGGCACTTGTGGTCAGACACACAGTTGCCCATGGACATGGGGCAGCCTCAGGGCTGGCTCACCTGCCTGTGTCTGGGGATGGGCTCAGTGGCCTCAGCTCTGCTCTGGGCAGAGGCCCCTCTGAACCTTTGGCCTTGTCCCTCCTCAGACCGCTGCCACGGGGAGTCCAGTAAGAGGCAGATGGTGTTCGGGGTCGTCACTGCCATCGACTTGCTGAACTTCGTGGCCGCCCGTGAGCGGAACCAGAGGACAAAGCCAGAAAGCGCTCTGAAGCTCGGAGGCGGGGGGGCTGAGGCCCAGCTCTGACTCCTCCGCGTGAGCCTGCTTGGCTTGGTGGTTCTCTTTTGCTTTTGTAAATATCAAGCAAACAGGTGATTTTTAGCCTCCTGGTGCTGGGTGCCACTCTGTCCAGACCAGTAGCAAGGCTGCCTATAGCTTAGTCCATGGCCAGCAGAGATCTTGTAGTTTCCTCGTCTTTAACACTTGTCTCCCTAAATGAATCTATTTATGGTTTATTCCATTAGATGTGTTTTCCTTTAACTTTCTTTTAAAATGTTTCAGCAAGCAAATCTATCAAAAGAGAGCCCAGCCAGGCAGATAGACCCCTGAATGACCAGGGTAGGAAGACCGAAGGCAGAGGTGAGAGGGCCTCGCCAAGGAGCGCAGAGCAGGGAGCAGCAGAATGGGGCCAGAAGTGTGGGTCGGGGCAACAGTCCACTTGGAGCTGGGTCAGTTGGAGCGGCTGGAGTGCTTGGGGTTTTTTAATTGAGGTGAAATTCCCTTAACCTAAAATGATTTATTTTTAGATGTGTAACTCAGTAGTGTTTATGAGATTGTCCAGCCACCACCTCTGTCAAATTCCAAAACCTTTCATCCGCCTCTCAAACTCCCCGCTTCCCCTGGCAGTTACCACTCCGCCTTCTGTCCATGGATTTACCTATTCTGGATATTTCATATAAAGAGAACCACGCAGTCTGTGACCTCTCGTGTCTGGCTTATTTTATGTTACATTATGTTTGGGGTTCATTCACACTGTAGCGTGAATCAGTACTTTCTTTTCTGGGCATGGTCTTTCAGTCATGTCCGACTCTTTGCGACCCCATGGACTGTAACCCACCAGCTTCCTCCGTCCATGGGATTCTCCAGGCAAGAATACTGGGGTGGGTTGCCATTTCCTTCTCCAGGGATCTTCCTAACCTGGGCATTGAACCTGGGTCTCCTGCATTGCAGGCAGACTCTTTGCCATCTGAGCCACCAGGGAAGATTTCTTTTTTGTGGCTGAATGGTATTCCTTATATGGATAGACCACAGTTGGTAGGCATTTGAGTTGTTTCCAGTCTCGGGCTGTTGTGACTAGTAGTGCGATGAACGTTCGTGGATAGGTTATTGGAACACCTCATTTCAATTCTTTCGGTTATATGCCCAGGACTGGAATTGCTGGGCATGTGGTCATTCTATGTCTCAGGTTTTTTTTGAGGGACCACCAGATTGTGTTCCATAGCCACCCCATTTTACGTCCCCACCAATATATATATATTTGGCTGCACCAGGCTTTTATATATTTATTTGTTTGTTTATTTATTTATTTATTTGGCTGCACCAGGTCTCACTTGCGGCATGCAGGATCTTTTCATGGTGCCATCCACGATCTCCAGCCTGTGGGATCCAGTTCCCCAACCAGGGATCAAACCCATGCCCCGTGTATGGGGAGCATGGAATTCCAGCCACGGGACCACCAGGGAAGTCCCTGGCTTTTGGTTTTTACGGCCACGGTAGTGGGTGTGATGTGTATGTCAGTCGCTCAGTCGTGTCCGACTCTTTGCAACCCTATGGACTGTAGCCACAGTCTACAGAGGACTTTACAGGTTCCCCTGTGCATGGGATTCGCCAGGCAATGATCCTGGGGTGGCTGCCATTTCCAGCTCTTGGTTGCTCACCCTGGTTTTGATTTGCATTTCCTTAATGACTAACAGATGTTGAGCATCTTTTCACGTGCTTTTTTTGGTCATTTGTGTATCGTCTTTGGAGGAGTGTCCGTTTGAGTCCCTTGCCCACTTCCAAGTCGGGTTGTCTTCTGTTCGGTTGTAGGAGTTCTCCGCCTGTTCTGCATACCAGGCCCTTCTCAGACCTGAGATTTGCACACATTGTCTCCCATTCTCTGATGTATCTTCTCCTCTTTCTTGATAGTGACCTTTGGTTCACAACAGTTTTTTGTTGTTCTGTTTGTTTTTGGTTCATTTGGCCTCCCCCTGCGGCATGAGGGATCTCAGTTCCCTGACCAGGGTTTGAACCATGACCCCTGCATTGGAAGCCTGGAGTCTTAACCACTGGAATCCCAGGGAAGTTCCAAGCATTTTGTTTGTGATGAAGTCCAATTTGTCTTTTTTGCTTTGGTATTATATCTAAGAACCCGCTGCCAAATCCAAGGTCGTATTTTCTTCTAAGAGTTTATCATTGTAGCTTTTACCTTTGGTTTATTGGTCCACCTTGAATTAATTGTTGTACCTCCAGGGAGTCCGGGGTCCAGCTTCCTGCTTTTGTGTGGCTCTTCCTTTGGTGAAGAAACACTCATCCTCACTGAGGGCACGGCCTGGTGGGTGATGCCATTGTCCCTTGGGAGCTTTGTGGCAAGGGCTCACAGCTGCCCCCCGCCCCGCCCCGTCCCAGCTGCCTGCCTCCCTCCCGCCATCTCTGGGGGGCTGCCTCTTGGAGCATCGCAGTTTCTGGGAAAGGCTTCCTGTTGTGGACATGGCTTCGCTCCTCAGGGAGGACCCCGGGTACAGCAGGGTGTGCCTTGTGGGAACGGCTGGTCCGTTAGTCGTCAACTACTCATTTCCAAGACTAAAGGACTGGGTGTCCTGCAGCCTGGGGTCCCCCGGAGCCATAAGAAGGTCACACCACCATTCCCCCCAAGGCTGTTCAGGCCCAGAGACAAGCCGGCAGGCGGAGGTTTTCCCAACCAGGCCCCGGGACCACACAGAGATGGCGGGAGATGATGATTTGACTGAGGACGGCAAAACGTTTTTAAAAAGTGTTTTTCAACAGAATGAGTAGGACAAATAATGTGCCCCAGAGATGCAAGATGCAGAGATGCCCCCGATCCTGGAACCTGAGAATGTTCCCAGGTGGAAGTGTTTGCAGATCCCCAAGTGGATGCATTTGCAAATCCCCAGGTGGAAGTGTTTGCAGATGTGAAGAGATTGAGGCTTGAGGTGCATGACAATCCCGGATCACCCAGACAGGCCTAAATGCCTCACATACGGAGAAACAAGGGTCCAGCTATGGGAGAAGCAAGGGGAGGTCTGAGACATGGGCAGGAGGAGGATGCAGCCACATGCCAAGGAATGCCACCAGGGACCTGGGAAGCCGGGAGAGGCAGGAGGCCCCATGCCCAGTGTCTTTCCAGGGAGCACAGCTCTGTGACACCCTGACCGCTGGCTTCCTGGCTGCGGGGGGATGACGTCTATTGCTTTATGTCCCCATCAGTGATCCTTTGTTTCAGCAGTCCCAAGAGTGCAGGTTCCTGTCAGTGGAATCATCAGATTATGCTCTTGTGTTTCACTTCTTTCACTCAACACAATATTCTGCTGATTTTTAAAATGTATTTATTTATTTGGCTGCGTTAAGTCTTAGTCGAGGCATGTAGGATCTCTGTTCCATCGGGCAGGAGTATTCATTGCCGCACTCAGACTCTCTAGTTGTGGCATGCAGGCTCAGGAGTTGTGGACTTAGCTGCTTAGTTCCTACTAAGTTGTGGACTTGGTGGCTCGGACTTAGTTGCTTATCAGCATTAGAGCTGTTATCAGACCTGCGTCCCCTTCATTGCAAGGCAGATTCTTAACCACCAGACCCCCAGGAAGGCCCCTTTTTTAACAAATCAGTTCAGTTCAGTTGCTCAGTTGTATCCGACTCTTTGCAACCCCACGGACTGCAGCACACCAGGCTTTTCTGTCCTTCACCAACTCCCAGAGCTTGCTCAGACTCATGTCCATCGAGTCAGTGATGCCATCCATCTCATTGTCTGTCATCCCCTTCTCCCCACGCCTTCAATCTTTCCCAGCATCAGGGTCCTTTCCAAGAAATCAGTTCTTCACATCAGGTGGCCAAAGTATTGGAGTTTCAGCTTCAGAATCAGTACTTCCAATGAATATTCAGGATGGATTTCCTTTAGGATTGACTGGTTTGATATTCTTGCTGTCCAAGGGACTCTCAAGAATCTTCTGCAGCACCACAGTTCAAAAGCATCAATTCTTTGGCGCTCAGCTTTCTTTATAGTCCAACTCTCACATCCATACATGCCCACTGGAAAAACCATAGCCTTAACTAGATGGACCTTTGTTGGTAAAGTAATGTCTCCGCTTTTCAATATGCTGTCTAGGTTGGTCATAACTTTCCTTCCAAGGAGTAAGCATCTTAATTTCATGGCTATAGTCACCATCTGCAGTGATTTTGGAGCCCCCAAAACAGTCTCTCACTGTTTCCATTGTTTCTCTATCTATTTGCCATGAAGTGATGGGACTGGATGCCATGATCTTCTTTTTCTGAATTTTGAGTTTTTTTTAACAAATAGTTTAAAAGAATTTTTGTTCTGGCTGTACCGGGTCTTAGTCACGGCATGTGGGATCTAGTTTCCTGACCAGGGATTGAACCCGGGCCCCCTGCTTTGGGAGCGGGGAGTCTTAGCCACTGGACCACCAGGAAGGTCCCCAGTATTCTGCTGATTTTAATAAAATATTTCAGACATACAAAAGGGTGGAAAGAATAACCACCCCACTGAAGAGAGAAACCCTCACCGAGGGAGCTGGAGCCTGCCTGTGTCCTCTCGTGGCACACGCGTGTGTCCCTAGACGGCATGTGCAGCGTCACGTGTGTCGTGGCACAGCCGTCCTCCTCCGCTCAGCTCTGCACTGCCGAGATTGGCCGTATTGACAGGTGCTGCGCCGGCTCATCGGCATCCGGGTCGTTTTCCATCAGGCGGCGCTGCGCACCCGCACTGATGGACTTTTGTCTCCAGTACTTTGTTGTGACCTTTGGTGCTGCCACGAACTTTTTAAAAAAACACTTACTTATTTTTGGCTGTGCTGGGTCTTCGCTGCTGTTAGGGCTTTTCCCTAGTTGTGGTGTGCAGGCCTCTCACTGTGCTGGCTTCTGTTGCAGAGCACGGCCTCTAGGCCTCTAGGCCTCTAGGTTGCCGGCTTCAGGAGTTGCAGCTCCCGGGCTCTAGGACTCAAGCTCAGTAGTTGCAACATGTGGGCTGATTTGCTCCATGGCACGTGGGATCTTCCCGGATCAGGATCAAATTCATGTCTGCTGCGTTGGCGGATTCTTTACCACCTGAGCCTCCAGGGAAGCCCAGACACGAACATTTCCGAACACAGAGGCTGATCCTTACAGAGCACCATTGTGAACTGGCCACTGTTCTCGGCATTTCATCTGTATTCATTCAGGCTAGGTCTCTTGACTTAACCTCTGTGCTTCTACGAGACACAAAGAAACTCACCCCTCTGTTGTGTGAGCCGCTGATACTCTGGGTGTGGGCTGCTCAGAGGGGAGCTTAGGCGGGAGGAGGGGGCTGCTCTGGAGGAAGGGGGCCAAGGCCGGGGTCTGGGCAGCAGGTTCCTTCTGGAGGCTGGGGGGAGGGTCTGTCCCAGGCTCTCCTAGCTTCTGGAGGTCTGCTGGCAGTTCTTGAGGTTTCTTGGGGTGTACAAGCATCACTTTGACCTCTGCCTCCAATTCACAGTGTCCTCTCTCTGTATGTGTCTTTCCATGTCACCGCCTTTTATGAGGAGCCAGGTCATTGTCTTAGGGCTAATCTAATGACCCCATCTTAATTAACTGCATCTAGAACAGCCTTCGGAGAAGGCAATAGCACCCCACTCCAGTACTCTTGCCCGGAAAATCCCATGGATGAAGGAGTCTGGTGGGCTGCAGTCCATGGGGTCACTAAGAGTCGGGTTGACTAAGCAACTTCCCTTTCACTTTTCACTTTCATGCATTGGAGAAGGAAATGGCAACCCACTCCAGTGTTCTTGCCTGGAGAATCCCAGGGACGGGGGAGCCTGGTGGGCTGCCGTCTATGGGGTCGCACAGAGTCGGACACGACTGAAGTGACTTAGCAGCAGCAGCAGCAGAACAACCTTATTCCAGATAAGGTCACATTCCGAGGTGCTGGGTTAGGACTTCAGCGTGGATTTGGAGGGGACTCAGTCGACCCCTGACAGCCCCGGCACAGGCTCCCAGTGCTGGGACACCTCCACCCTGACAAGCATTGGGTCCTACAGAAAGCAGAGTTAAGACCCGGTTCAGGCTGGGTTGGAATCCTGACTGCAGGGTCCTTGGGCAGGTTGCCCTGATTTCCAGTCTATAAGACGGAGATAAGATCAACACTACAGGTATGGAATCAAGTCAAACGTGATCATGCCCACCCACTGTCCGGTAAGTCTCAGCATGGTAATAGCACCACCCCTCTCCCTTGACCCTCTTCCCTGTCTCCCTCTCCTCTGGGCTCTACCTCGTGGGACACAGCTCCCATGCACTCATTTCCCAGGACTTGCATACTCTTGAGGCTTACGTCAACCCATCAATGTGTGATGGGGTTGAATCCAGACTTCTGGGAGCAGTTCCAAAAGCTAGTTATTTGAGAACAGATTTTTAAAACTCAGTTGAGAGCCTGATCCTCCCTGTGTCCATTCCTGAGACTATCTATTTCGCTTTTCCACCCATTATTGAGAAATGGGACCCCAGAAACCCAGAAGGTCTCCAACCAATCGGCATGGAATAAATTTTTTGGAAAGCATGCTTTGACATGATTACTAAGAGCAGTCGTTTGTGTGGGGCTGTCACCTCCAACCACTGTTCCTCTGGATGAAGGGCCTCCTCAGGGTTGAAGAGCTGGCTGATGAGAGAGCTCTGTGGCTGACTGCTAGCACTGGGGAAATAGTTGTTTCTTTCTGCAGGACTTCTCAGAGCCTTTAATATGCTAATGAGCATCGAGACTCTCTGTGAAAGTGTAAAAGTTAGTCACTCATTTATGTCCAACTTTTGGGGATCCCATGGACAGAGGAGCCTGGCAGGCTACAGTCCATGGGATTCTCCAGGCAAGAATACTAGAGTGGGTTGCATTCCCCTCTCCAGGGGATCTTCCCAACCCAGGGATCAAATCCAGGTCTCCCACATTGTAGGCAGATTCTTTACTGTCTGAGCCACAAGGAAGCTGGTTCAAGACTCTGTGTATCAGCTATAATTCAGTTCTCCTGCAAGTGATAGAAACCCCAGATGACAATGGCTCCATTCAAGTTAGAGGAGTTTATTTCTCTCTCACTGAATCACAGTGCAGAGGCCAGCAGTTCCATCATCAGCAGAAACCTAACACCTTTCTAAGTTGCCGCTCTTGCATTTGCAACGTAAGCTTCTACCTCATGATCCCAGAGAGCTGCTGATGCACCAGCCATTATGTGTATGTTCCAGTGAGCAGGGCAAAGAGGTAAAGAAGGGTGCCCTCTTCCTTTTGTCACACTTCCACTTGGGGCCTATTGGTTGATCCATCTGCCAACATAACAGTGCAGTTTTCGGGGAATTGAAAAAGGCAGTTCCTCTGCCAGACAGAGCCCAAAGGACACAGCTTGACAAGGCCACAGTGCCTTTGTGCACACTGGAAAAATGGTGAATTAGTCCATCACTATCCTTTCTTGAGGCAGACGTGGGACACAGCCCTGTGCTGGGGACCCTCTAGGTTAAGCAGAGGGTATGTTCTCTAGGCCCACCATCTCTGCTCCAAACTTTCACACTGGGCACAGCTGGCATTAGTCAGCATGGGAGGCTGCCCTGCCCCCTGACCTGAATATAGGAACACAGCCAATCTTAGCTGCAAGGGAGGCTGGGAAGTGGAATCTTTATTCAGTGGCCACAGGCTCAGCTTAAAATAAGGGTGTTGTTCCAAAGAAGTCCTAAGGAAGAAAAAAGTAGGGTGCTGGTTTGAGTCTGCCACACCCTCACCCCAGGAACCCTTTAAAATGAAACGCCAAATGACAGACAGCTGGCCCAGGACACTGGGGTCCCAGAGGGCAAGCTGGTGGAGTGCCTTGGGTCCAAGCCCATGGTCATTCCACACAGCTGATGGACCTTCCCTGCTGGGGTGGTGGACATGCATCACGCTTGGTGGTACCCAGCAGGAAGGGGTCTTCCTGGGCTGTGGTTGCCTTATTTCATGACTCACATCCTGGGGGGAATCCAAGTCTACCTCTCAACCTCTAGACCAGAGCAGCAGTCACTCCCCCATCAACCCAGGCAGCTAGGGTGCAGGCCCCAAGACACTTGGAGGAAGAGAGCAGGGCCAGGGCCTGGGCCACCAGGAGGGAGGGGGATGTGGAGCTTTTCCACAGGGTCTGGCTGGCATGCAGAGGGCAGTGCCGCCCCATCCCTGGTGTGACCAGCTGTGGGTGGGCGGCCAGTCTGAGCCTGCCTCCAGCTTCCTGTCTGTCAGTCAGGCCCCCAGGTGGTTCCCCTTCTGAACAAGGCCTGGGCTGTGTGGGTCACGGCAGGAGCCCTGAGGTGGCGCTTCCCCTCCACCACACTGCCAGGGATGGCTGGGTTTCCATCCTGCCCACGTTCTCCTGAGCGCAGGGTGAGTTCCAGGAGAACGCACACTTCCTGGAGCCAAGCCAGTCAGAGAAAGAAGCAGCTGTCCTCCATGTCAGCCTGGGAGGGGCTAGAAGGACTCCTGCCCCTATTAACACAGAAATACTATCTTCAGCAGAAATACCGTCCCAAATATTCATTGGAAGGACTGATGCTGAAGCTGAAGCGCCAATACTTGGGCCACCTGATGCAAAGAGCCAACCCATTGGAAGAGACCCTGATGGGAAAGACTGAAGGCAGGAAGAAAAGGGGATGACAGAGGATGAGATAGTTGGATGACATCAATTCAGTGGACATGAGTTTGAGCAAACTGGGAGATAGTGATGGACAGGGAAGCCTGGCGTGTTGCTGTCCATGGGGTCGCAAGAAGTCAGACACAACTGAGCAACTGAACAACTGTCTGCAGGGCTTCATTCACTAGAATACTAGTGTGGCACACACACCTCCACATGGATGCAGAGGCATGCAGGCTAACATGATTTATCTACCAAATTGGTCAGTATTAAGAGAGAAGAAGCGGTGAGGGGTGCTGGGCATCCTTGCCCCCTTCCCAGGCAGTGGGCCTCTGCCAGCTCCAGACCAGAGGAAACCAAACTCGGACAATCCCTGGGGAAGGTGGCCTGACAGCAAGGGCCTTAAATGGTCCCCGCCTCTCTCCCTCACCAGGGGTCGGGTCCTGGGGCTTCCTTGCTCGGGGGAGGAGGCATACAAGAAATAAAACACCTGGAGATGGCTAGAGAGCAACAGAGGACAGATAAAAAGTATAGTGTGTACTCACGGACGAGAGTTCAGACACGAACATCCTGACACGCGGATGAACCTGCAGGACGTGATGCTGAGGGAAGAAAGCTCGTCACAGAAGGATAAACACCGAATGGTCCCACTCACAGAGGCCCCTGGGGGAGTCAGCCTCCCAGAGACAGGAAGTGAGAGTAGTCGGGAAAAAAAAAGAATAGTGGGGGCCAGGGACAGAGTCGGGGTGATGGGAAATGAAATAAATTGTGCATTCATGGTAAATGTTATGATATGTGTACTTTACCACAATTTCACAAAGAAAGGAAAATCAAGGAAAGGGTTGAAGAGCCCCAGGGGGCAGAATGGCCACATATCCCAACAGACAGGAAGGACCGCCCAGCAGACAGCAAGGGAAGAGCCCAGCAGGCCGAAGGCACAGCTGGTGCAAAGGCCCTGGGGTGGGAGAAGCTCTCCAAGTCAGGGGAGGGGCCGGGGGACCAGGTTCAGAGCTGAGTCCGAGGGTGGTCCCTCCGTGGAGATGCCCAGCACAGTGTCTCCTGCAGGAGCATACTTGCCCTGCTCTGTGCAGCACACCCAGCCTCCATCACCATGCTGCTGCCTGCCGCCTCCTGCCCGTCTGCTGCCTCCATCAGATCACTGCCATCTCAGGCAGCGCAGGGCCTCCTGCGGCCTCAGCGAAGGCAGTGTGTGGCCGGGTGTGCTCTTGACAGGTGGGGGTTGAGTTACCAAGTCAGGAGGCAGAGCCGCCTTGTGGCACATCCCTCGTGGCCTAGTCAGGCTCAAGACGGCACCACAGGGTCAAAGGTAAACTTCACACCCTGGATGAGGCAGGTGTCTGCTGGAGGAGTAAGGTCCCTGGCAAGACAGGTCATGGGCACCCCAGCCATTTCGGTGCCTTTCTGGGGCCCAACACCAACATGGGGGAAGGCTACTGGCTAGATTCAGAACCAGCATCAAGATAAACGCGACTTGCTGCTCTGGGTCCATGGTGCCTGACACGGTGGAGGAGAGGAGGCCCCGCACAGCACAGCAGAGCACAGGGGCAGAGGCCACTCAGGTGGGTACCCCCAGCGGCATCAGGCACTGGGGGTGTCCCTCTGCTCACGCCTCCCATGTGCAGCTGCCACCTTGACTCCGGGCGCAGCTCCCAGAGTCTGCAGCGTCACCTGCCCACGTGTGTTGGGAGGTGGATGCTGTGCCTGGAACCACTGCATGTGGCCTGGGCTTCCTTACACATGGTAGCTGGGATCCAAGGGCATGTGTCCTGAGAGGTAGATTTCCAGGAGGATGAAGGCCACGTTTGTTCTGACCTCGGACTCCAGCAACACAACCGTTGCCTCCTGTCCTGACGTCAAGAGGGCAACAGACCTCACCCGGTTCCCAGAGAGGGTGACCTGCTTGGAGGACGAAGTTCTAGAAGAGCATCAGGACCTGGAAATACCATTGTGCCCACTGGGAAACTCACCTGCTGAGACCCCACAGCTGCAGAGAGTAACATCCCAGTGCAAAGAGCCAGGTTCTAATGGCTTTAGGTCCCTCGACAGTAAGGGGGAGTTCATCAGACAGCCCCTTCAACACTGAATAAAAACGATTTCTAGCATAGTTTTTCCCCTTCTCAATTCTCACATTTAATTCCTGGCCTCTGGTGCGAAGAGCTCGCTGTGCATGCCACCCACCTCCCTCAATTCGGACAAGGCCCCACCTCATCTGAGACTGGCTGGTCCTCAGGACCCGCTCACTCCTAATGCCCTCCCTCCTGGGCATCCTCCTGGGGCGTGTGCCTTTGGAAAGGCACAACCCTTGAAAAATAGCGTTTTCTACATTCCTTATTTACCTAAAAGGGATAGTGAAATGGGTCTGGTTTGACTTCCTTTTTCTCCACTCAAACTGATCTTAAAATCTTGTTTTCAGTAACTGTTTTGAGGCTCACTTCCATTTCGGATGTAGAAGCCATGAGAACACTACTCACAGCCTATCAACTAGGAAAAGTGGAGGGTCCTCAAGATCTTTAACTCTTCTTGAGCTCAGAGAGCTGAGGCTGCGAGGCGACCCGGTGACTGAATTCTGAAGAGGGACAAGCCCCTCCAAGTCAGGTGGGGGTGGGCACAGACTCGGGAGGGGGCAGATGAAAAGGAGGCAGCCCGGCCTTTGAGGACCAGCCCTCGCATCATCTCACAGGCATGCAGGACGGGACTGGAGAGACCCCTCAATCCCCAGGGTGAGCCGGCATGAAACACCCCACCACCCTGACCCTTCCCTCCTTTGAAGCAAAAACCTTAATCTAATGGGGGAGGAAGCCGGCCCCCTACCCCAGGCAACCTGGGTGAAGACTGCAGCTTCTGGGTAGGAGTGGGCCCCAGGCCCCCACCCTGATACACGGCAGAGGCGGGAGAGACCAGACCACTGGCCAGGCTGACCGTGGAGGCCCAGGACACAGGACTTGCTCAAGATCAGAACTTCCTCCTCCACCCAGGGTGGGGGGACGAGAGCAGAGACACCGCCCATCCCAGGGTGGGGACAGGTGCCCAGGGTCGACTGAACGCCAGAGGCAGGGCAGGAACACACAGGGAGGCCTTCTGGCAGCAGGAATCTGAAGCCCATGAAAGCCACGCTGAAACTCAACCCCACACCCAGCTCGTCAGCTTGCAGACGGACTCAGCCCCATACTGCTGGCCCACTGGAGGGTGTGTCCACTTCCGGGGCCCAGGACTCTTAGCCTTGGTCTGTGTTGTTCTATAGAAAGCATCCAGCATTTGGTCAGGAGATACAGTGAAGAGAAAACCACCCATCCTCAGAACCAGACCTGAGAGTACCTACCTGCCACCCATTCTCCATTAACTGCACGGCCACTCCACTCGGCAGGGACCCCAGGGTGCTTCTGTGACTCTCGCCACCACAGACAGCACCCACGTGCATCGCTGTAGGTCCCATGTGACCCTGTAGGAGCCTTCTGGTGAAGCCAGAGTCAGGGGTGGACCAGAGGCCAGCTTCATTTCCTTGGGGACCACTAGGTCCCATGACAACCGCCCCAGCAATGCTCCCACCAGCAGCAGCCAACAGCAGGGCCACCTGCTAACAGTAGGGCCAGATAAACTGCCATCTCACGGGTCTCCAAGTATGTGTCTCTGATGAGGCCACGGCCCAGAATGTCTTCATGCGCTTGCTGACCACATGGCTTTTCTTTTCAGGGAACTATTAAGATCCTCTGCCGTTTTCTCCTGATTTCCAACAATTCTCCCTTAACCCTAAAGGTGAACTCCTTGCCAGCTTTAGCATTAAGAAAGAGAGAGAGGGAGAAGGCGCCCTCCCAGATGGTCGCCTGTTCACAGTCCACGCTCTCCTTCTCCTGAGGTGGCTGCGTCTCCCAGGGCCTCCCCCAATGACTCACACGTGTCTCGTAGGTCTTCTTCACCCGGAGGAGCTAAGATCAGCTCCCACGTTACCTTCTGCTGGCTTCACGCCCCCACCCCAGGACCTCTGCATCTGGCTTGGCCCTGGCCCCGCTACCGTGAGGCTGCTCTGATCAAAGCCGCCCTGGTTCCCATCCAGTGTCCTCCACACTCAGCTCCTCCTCTAAACTCTCCCCTCTAGCTCCACTCCCTGCAACCTTTCCTCCAGCTCCATGGCTGTCCTGCCAACAGAACTCTCTGGCTGGAAAACTCAGGTCTACACTCAGAGAGCAGACGCTACTGAGGGCTTCACCTCTTATCTCTGACACGGACTGACTGTGGTGTTTATATTGGAAGGAAACTGAGTTAACGTGAAGCAAAATATGTTTAAAATATAACCGATTGTTTTCTACCAACCATTTTCTAAAGATGTATAATCAACTAAAGCCACTAATTTCATTAAATGTTCCTTTTCAGAGATCCTGGGATCAAAGAATTCCTGCTTTATCCCTGTATATTAAACCCATCGTTGGCTTTTACAGGTTGCATTTTTTAAAAAATGTAACCTTTCTCCTCCATTTATTTAATTTTTTGGCTTCACCTGGTATGGCTTGTGCAATTTTAGTTCCCTGACCAGGGATGGAGTCTGGACCCTGGGCAGTGAGAGCACTGAACCCTAACCACTGGACCCCCAGGGATTCCCCCCAGGCCCATTTTGGGTTGTTTCAACAGTGATATAAAAAGTAGGACCTCTTGTATGAGACAATGCCTCAGTACCATTTGTATGTAAATTACTCACCAAATCATTTAGTTAAGAAACACTAACTAGTTATTTTTAGACCAGTTAGAGATGAGACAGACCAGGACCCTGCTTTGCTGAGGCCGGACCTGGGCCTGGGGATCAGTGTGATGAGCAGAGTGGTCACTGGAAGCTGGCCGTAGGCTGAAACGCCTGCCCCCTAAGCCGGCATTCATTGTCATTAAGCGATAGCTGTACTGTTTAATGAATTTTAGTTTAAAAATGGTATGGAAATCTTAGGTCTTAGTGAAAATAAGAGGGTCTGTCTGTAAAACGCCAAAAATAATTTGCGCTAAGAATTTCTTCTTAGAGAGTATAGAGCACAGCACGTGGGCTAAACATACATTATTTAGGACATCTGCATAATGCAGCAGAATGCAAAACACTGAATATTTGGCCCAAATACAGTTATTTTCAGGATTTGCCAGGTCGTTGCTTTTTAAAAATTGTGTTTATTTTTGGCCGTGCCGGGTCTTTGTTGCTGTGCTCGGGCTTTCTCTATTACAGCTGCGGCGCGCAGGGTTCTCATTTCAGCGGGCCCTGTTGCAGCACGGGCGCTGGGCACATGGGCTTAGCTGCTCCTTGCTATGCGCAATCTTCCTGAGGCAGGGACCCATCCCAGGTCCCCTGCACTGGCAGGTGGATCCTTAACCACTGGACCACTGGGGCAATCCCCAGATTTTTATGTACTCGTTTCTCTTTTGAGAGAATATTATTAGTTAGTCATTACTTTGAGCTACACTGAATCTTATGAACCAATTTCTTCTTGATATGGAGGAAGCACTTAGGGGCTGAAGGCTGGGCCAGGTCTCACTGGGCGAAATTTCACGCCCCCCTCTCGCCTCTGACCTACAGGAGCTGGAGACAGAACAGGGTGACTGTCTTCTGTCAAATCGATGAGAAGCGTGTCTTAAAACAACACACTTCACCGCTGTCGTTCCTCAGTCCAGCCAAGTCCACAATTTTACACGCACTTAAGAAAATACTTTAGTCTGCAGACTTAAGCCTCTACGTACAAACTTTAGCCTCTACATATAAACAGTTTGGCAGTTAAAATTCTCTAACAGGGGTTTAATGGACTCTTCAGCACAATCGCGAATTTCTTGGCAGGAAATTTCACATTATGAACTACAAAAGGTAATACCCTACCAATGAATTGTTTTCTTCTCATCACTATCAGAATAATTAGATTTATGGTGAACTACAATAAAAAACAAACTGAAGCTTTCCTTTTTTTTTTTTTCCCCCTGGAAAACCAGTGACTACCTCAAGAAACTTAAAAAACATTCTTGAAGATGCAAATGGGCCGAGTGCCCCAGGGTGGTGCAATCCTAATTTTTTAGAATCTGTGGGGATTACGACAAACCCCAAGTGTCACCAGCAAACATGTCAACATCTGAATGTTGTCCTTAAAATGGAAAAGCATCTGTGGTGACATGAGTTTTAGAAAATAAAATGTCCATGAAGCACGTTTCTGTTTTTAATTGTTTTGCTTTGATAAATCAGTTGCTTCACAAAAATCCCTTTCAAAGACAACAATCCAAGAAAACATTGTTACAGCATTCACATTTAAAGATTGTCAGTTCACAGACCAGACAGAACTAAATTAGGAGAGGGTGGCGGGTTGTTTTTTTTTTTCTGTCCCTAACTGCCAGAGGCGGGCCGTTCTCGCCTTCCCGGGATGTCTGAGCTTATCTGAAAGAAAAGGTTCTCCCCCACTTTCTCGCCCCGGTAAGAGTCAGGTCAGGCCGTGGGCAGGGTATGTGGAGAAGACTCTGGGACTCGGGCCACAGTGGCTGCAGCATCAGGGCCCTGTGGTCTTTGAGCGAGCTGGGGCCGTGGCCCACCTTACATTGCACGCTGGACAAACACTTGCACTATTCTATTTCTGGAATCAGAACACGAAAGCTGCATTTCTGCAGCAGCTGGAGCGTGGCTGGACATGGCCCAGCCATCTGCTACCCGCTCAAGAGCTGAACAGCAGGCAACGCGACACGTTCAACCTGGGTTGCAAGACACAGTCAAAACCATCCTTCAGGGAAAAGAATGTAACAAGAGCAAATTCCTTTAAGATGAGAGCTCAGCAGGGTTGTGCTCTCACAGATGCTCTTAAAACCCCAGGGGCTTAGAAATGGGTCTTTATTAGGTGCCAGCTAACTACCAATGCCCCAGACAGTGGCTTATGAACCAAAACAGTCTGCCTGTTGGGTTAAGATCCCATTAGCTACTCATGGGAAGAGCTTGAAATGCCCCCTCTCGAATGATCTTTATCCTAGTCCTCTGAATGTAGCAACCAGGATGCAGACTCCAGCTGCAGGGAGCAGGGACTGAGACCCCAGGCTCCGACTGCCGAACCCCAACATGGCCCTGATGTGGCCCCACGTCCATGCTGCTGCAGCCTGTACAACCCGAACCCTGCACCCCGGCTCCAGGGAACAGGATTTCTGCTTGGGGAAACTGACCTGGAGTGACCACAGGTTGTGCTCACCAACCTGAACCTGAGGTCAGAGGGACAGAGGGAGGCGAGGGAGAGAGGAGGTGGCTGGCCAGCTTCCACAGGGTCTCATCTTAAATCCTAACTTTGTTGGATTTAAAACAATCTTTCAAACTGGTGTAGTTTAAAAGATGTGACTTAAAATATATAAAATTGTTTAAAAGGAACACAATAGCTGCTTAAAAATGTTATTTTCTCCCCCAAAAGAGAGTCAAGTTTTTCTTTTAAATCTCCTGAAATTTTTAAAAGAAATTCCTCTGTATTTCTTGCTTCCTTCTAAGTTATCCAGGAAGCATTCTCCTATGACTAACTGTAATTATTAATAATTTGGGAAGAAAAAGTCAGTTCCAGAAAAAAAATCTGCACTTGCTCAAAACACCCCTCGGTAGCTTTGGTCCACAATCAATTACTGTCGCTGCTTTTCAGGAACTGACGACCATTAGACTGTCCTTCAGGGCTTCAGGTGTCCCCACTGATGGTGATGCAGAGACATCTTCTGTGAAACCAGGTCCTGTTTCCTCACTTGAAAGTAAACTGGCAGATGCGAATCCAAACCCAGGGAAACAAACCCAGTCTGCTCTGAGGTCCGTCTGGTCACCAGAAGCTGAAGTCCCACCGTTACCCAGATGTGATGTGATCAAGTCAGAGGAAGAACCACCGACCAAGTGATGACAAGCTGCCGCCGCCGCCCCACCCCCAGGCCCTGCTGGTTCCTGTCCGTCCTGCAGTGGCCCCGCACTAATCGTGTAACAAAGCCGAGGGTCTGCTCTTTGCCTACTCTGAGCCAAGAGGAGGGACACTTGATAGTAGTTTATGACACACGTTCTATGCATAACATACGCTGACCGAAAGCTCCCAAGACAATGCCCAGCTAACACGACACACCGCCACTTAACGGTGGTCACACTTAAATTAGACGGAAACAGTCAGCAAAAGCTTTTAACTGACCACTGGCTACCACTTCTTAACTTACCTAAGCCCTACTTAGCACATACCTTGAGACGTACATTTAGATAAAGTGTAGATTGCAATCTGAGCAACATATTGACTAAAATTTGAAGATATCAAAATTTCATTAAATAGATGTTTCTTTTATAGTAGAAAATGTGAACTACTACCCTGGGAGAGCAGAGAACCAGAATAATAGCTAACTGGGGGCAGGTTCATCAAATTTGGCCAACTCAGAACATTCCAAATTGAGACAGTCAATAAGTGTGTACTGTTTCTCCTCTGGAATTTACCCTTGACATAGTCATAATCCAATTCATAAGGAATTTATAAAAATAGCTTTTTATCCAATAATTCCAGCAAGGTAAAAATAGGAGTTTCTTTTCATATATAGCAAATGACACAGGCTCACGGAACATGAGGACGGAACCACATCTGAGTCGCAAACATTCACCACAGGTCACACGCGGTTTATTGTGCTGTCATCCGCCTCGCACGGGCGGCCTCCAGGTGCAGAGGCTTCTTCCTAATCCCGGGGCTGACAAGTAAACCAGCCCCCCGAGACCTGCCTTAACCACAGAACGAAATTAAAACTGCATAATTGTTCAGAAAATGGCAGCATTAGTCCCTAATCTAATTAGGGGGCTCGTGGGGGGGGGGAGGTGTTTGTCATTCATCACATTTTTAGCGTTAAACCTTTAAAGAATCTCCTTAAAAACACACGCACACACGCGCATACACACACGTGCACACACACGCACACACACACCTTGAAAGAAGAAGTCGCTGCACCGGCAAAGGCGGCCCGGAAGCTGACTATGGAATACAAAAGTGCACTCTTCTAGCCTACATATAAAACATGTTAGAAATAAAACTGTGTAAAATGTTTGCTGTGCAAACTATAAAAAGGGGCGCCGGGCGGCCGGGCCCTACTGCAGGGAGTCGCTGTTCTCCAGGACCAGCCCGCCCAGGTGGCCGGGCGCCAGCGCCGCCCCGCCGTCCCCCGTGCTGTCCACTGAGTCGTCCTCGCTCTGCTCGGCCATCATCACCTGCTGCACCGCCAGCGTGGCCCCGTCCGACGACAGGGACTGCAGGCTGTCCACGTTCATGCTCACCGGCGCGGTGATGGTCACGACGGCCCCTGCGGCACAAAGAGGCGTCACCATGCCATCGGGGTTCAGCCTGCTGGGCTGCGCAGCCTGGCTTCCCCCGGCTGTGTTTCTGGGACCATCCACAGGGATTTAAGAAATGTTTCTAGGATCATCCCAGACCCTGCAAAGCTAAGCTCTCTGTCTAGAGAGGGTGTGAGGGTCAGGATAGTAAAGGGGACAGACGCCTGGGGTGGAAAGCAAGTGTCACACAGAGGACAAGGGACCCAGGACACAGGGGAGAGGCCACAGGCAGGGGTGGAGGGGGACGGAGGTCAGAGGACGGCAGGCCAGTCTGCGAGGGAAAGAGAACACCTGAGACATACTCTCCTGCGCTCCAGCCCAACAGCGGGGAGTGGGAATGCCAGGTACCCGCAAGCAGGACGCAGACTAGAGACGCTGGGCCGTGAAGCCTCCGCGCCAGGAGACCACACAGCTGGATGAAGCCTGAGGGGACACAAAGGGTGAAATCCCAGGCAGTGGGCGCATGACACGCACACACCCTGCACTGGTGCGGGAGGGGCAGAGAGACGGGCGCGGCCTCAGGCATCTGGCCGCGCACTGCACTCTCCTGGGCACACCTATACTGCCAACGGGCACCTGGACCAGCACTGTCCCCACGGTAGACGCAGCAAGACTGCTGCCTGCCCTTGGATTACTGCCTCGCCTGCACCCGCAGGACGGGGTTGCCCAGCCTGGTGCCCACCTTCAGACACAGTCAGCTCACTGGCGGCTGGCTGTGCTGCTCCTGAGGCGATGGAGTCGGGCCAAAACCTCTGGACGGGTCTGTTCTGAGCAGTTTTTTTCTTTGTTTTTGGAGTTTCTGAGCAACTAGAATCCAACATCGGCTGTAGGATTCGTCTTCTCGCATTGATGAACCTGCGTGAAGGAAATACTCATGTCAAAATGGCCTTTCCAAGGCCCCTGTGGCCTCGACAGGCCAGGTGCTTCACAAACCACATGAACGTGACTACGCATTCCCGGCTGTAAGACGCGCTTAAGAGTAACGCCAAGCACCTCACCTAAACTTCCAAAGAGTAGGGCTGTTTTCAGAGCAATTCACTTGAATAAAGACAGACTGTGCCACAATTTCTTTTCTCCACACTGATTTATCCATGTCTGTGAACTGGGTATTCACGATGACACAGATGACGCTATTCAAACTGTGAATGTGATATGCCCTTCTCTAAGCAAGCGGCAGGTCAGGGCAGCAGACCAGGCACCCGGCGGCCTCCGGCGCCCGAGGCCTGCAGGCGGCGCGTCTCTGAGAGCCCACCCAGTCAGGCCCTGAGTGTGGACAGATGTCCAGCTCTGAGGCTGCCTAATTGTGAAATACTAAGATTCAAAAAAATCTCCAATTGCCCAAGGACATATTCTAATAATAGATATGAACAGGCTGACACCACAGAGCTTCGTTCAGAGACCGTCGCTGGTCCCTGCGGCTGAGCATGAGCCAGACTGAAGGGTCACAACAGGCCCTCGGCACACCACAGACCCCAGCATGACCTGGGAGGGAAGCCCGCTGCCATCTCCACATCTGTCCTTCTCCGTCAAAGCTTCTACGAGGCACAGGCATGAGCTAATGATGGGTGTGTCCAAATTCACTCCAAAATACAATTTTTGCAAATATAAAAAGAAAGTCATAAAAGGTAAAAATAGCCACTAGAAGACTTTAGAAATTTTAGAATTTATAAAAGACATGTATTAAATTGTTATTGATTTTAAAAGGAAAAGCTGAGGTTAAACCTTCTAGAAAAGACAATTCTGTTAATAGCATAGAGGAGCAAGTTAGGAGCAGCAGGGCCCACAGGTGAAGAGGCTGACAAGCCAGCAACCATCAGCACATCCAGAGACAGCGCCCTGCCCTCCTTGCCTCGCCCGTCCGTCAATCACCGAGCCAAAACACAGTTTCTAAATGGGACGCCGTGAAGACACTGGCAACTGACAGAGCAAGACCTGACAAAACTCACAGCAACCAAACACTCAGAGCCTTTCGACTCTCATCAGCACTCTGTTCAAAAGATCCAACAGGAAATAATCCAGCACCATGGCTTACAATTGGCACTTAAGTCAAAAATAATAGCTCAAAGGCAAAACAGTAAAAATACTTAATGCAGTGCCAAAGCATACCTCCTGCGTGTATAACTGCACAAAATGGAAAACGTTTATTGTTTACACTGAAATCTACCTGACCTTCAAATTTAAACAGTTAAAATGAAAATACAACGATATTTACAAGTGGTAGAAACTGTATCTTCTTTTACATGTGCCAATGTTATTAAGCTGAAATCATTTCCTACGTCTGAATGACAAGTAAAATAATAAGTAAAAAATGAGGCCGATGACTAAAGCGCGATGCAAGCACACACTTAGACCCCAGCCCCCTTAGTGACATCAGCGCCTCTGATTTAAGGGGAAACACGTGGTCAGGGCCCCAGTGTCCACAGTGACACGTGACACCAGAGCCACAACATGGTGCTTCCTGTATAAAGTACACGTTTCCTTCTCAGGACCCCTTAGGCCTGCTGTGGGGCAGGGCCACTGTGGCCGGCCAGGTGGCGGGCTGCCTCCCCACATCACCGTTGAACAAAGGATACAGGGTCTCAAAAGGGGTGAGGGGGCCACCAGTGATCAGGTGGACTCACCCCGGCTGTCCACAGCCCAGGGAAACTCATCCATAGAACATGATGGTTTAAGTGGGGGTTGGGGGAGGCCCTGGAGAAACGCATTTCTGACTGAGTGAGTACATCATAGTGAAAAGTCCTTAGGCATCGGTCACAAAACAGGTGAAAGTGTGTGCGATTTATGCTTAGGTGTCCTGACGCCAATTCCAGACTCTAACAACAGAGGAATGCGCGTGTGACCCCCCCACCGCGCTGTTCCCTGGTGCCAGGGTTTCTAGGTGTGCTGTTGACTGCATTTTCAGAAAGCAGGCACATCTTACCAGTTGTTGACTTGGAGTAGTGTCAAGTTTGTCTGAGCAGCAATCTGTTTTTTCTCATCTTCTGTCGGGTACGGATGCTGAAAATAAAAAGGAGTGTCACCGTGAACTTTAGTTTTTAAAAAGGAATTTAAGACCATCCTGGTGAAACAGAAGCACACAAATAATTGTTAGTAAAAACTGGTGTGAACAGTGCTTTTAGCTAAAACTTAACTTTAGTCTTATATTTTTTCCAGAAAATGCCTAAAACAGAATGAAGCCTTTCTCCCAGCTGCCCAAGAACACAGGTGTTGCAGCAGCTGGTGGAAGCCCAGGCAGAGGTGTCGTCCAGACGGGAGTCTGGCTCAAAGGCCACAGGGAAGGTAAGAAATGACGGTAAGAGCACCGGAAGTGGAGGGACTCCGGGGGCTCTGCCAGGTGCTGTTCTAAGCACCCGATACAACTTTTGGTTTTTCTATCAGCTTCACAGGTGTCATTTCAGAACCGTAAACTGTATCCATTTAAAGCAGATAAACGGCTGCATTTTGACCCGCACACAACAGATAATGTGATCACCTGTGTACATCCTACACAGGAATCCACTGATTCTGCACACTCACAGACGAGGAAGCCGAGCAGGGCAGGGGACACCCTCCCCATCCTGGGCTGGTGGAACAACAGGAGGCGGCAGGAAGCGGCTCGGACAGGCTGCCCCAGGCCATCATGTCCAGGTGACACGTTCTGTCACGAGAACTGTGAGCATGAAGTGGACGGGGACGCACTGCGGTCACCTAACAGCGTCTGCTAGGCTAACGAGTGCTGTCCGCAGAGAGCTCAGCTGGGGGCTGGGGAAGGGGTGTCTGCTATTTCCTCTTTCTTTCATGGATGACTGAGATATGTCACTTAGAAAAAACGGAATTAAACCAGAAGTAAATACAGACACACCTAGGAAGAAATACTGAGGATTCAGTTCCACCCTACCTCATTAAATCAACCATTGCAATAAATGGGCCACAAATTGTCCTGCTTCCAAAAATATATATAAGATGTGTTTACACTATAATGTAGTCCAGTAAGTGTGTAATAAGCACTTTTGTCCAAAAAAAGTACACACCTTAATTAAAAGAAACTTTATTGCTAAAAATCACTAACCATCACCTGAGTCGTCAGCAAGTCATGATCTTTTCACAAAAGCAACATCAAAAATGACTGAGCACAGATCATCATAACAAATATAATAATGACGAAAGAGTTTGAAATAAATATTGCGAGAATTACCACAACATGACCCAGAGACACAGAGTGACCACATGCTGTCAGGAACAGCACCGACAGATCTGATCCACGCTGAGCTGCCACAGGCCTTCAACTCGCAGAAATCGCGACATCTGAGAAGTGTGATATGCTTGTCTCAAAATTCACGGAAGCACCAAAGGAAGGTAATTTCTATCTACAGGAATAACGTGTCCAGAGGTGACTATTGTCCGCATGGGGGACCAGACAGACATCGACTCTAAAACCTACATGCACTCAAGTCTCTCATTTTGCCCCGACCAGGACCTCAGAGAGTGGGCAGCGCCCACCAAGAAGGAGGGGGGAGTGTGGCTCAGTTCTTAGGTGACCATCCTGGGTTGGAAAAGTCACTGTGTATCTTGGGGACAATGGAACAGGGGCAGATTCATCTCAGCAGCGCTCCAATGCCTCACACTGACTGACAGGAACTGACTTTCATTCCACGGGCGCACAAGAGCCAACTGAGAGCTTCTGGAAACAGAAGTATCTATCTTGTCCTCTGAAAAGCTCATAATATAAAAAGGTGACAGGAAGCAAGTACACAAACCAGGGGAAAAAAAAGTAACAACTTCTGCCTAGAGTGTGAGGGAAACCACAAAGCGAGGATAATATTTACAGGAGACGAGGGCAAGAAGACATAGAAAATGTTTACACGGGAAAAAAATGGCATTTTAAAATGAACCTACGATCAAGGTCTATTTTAGAAATGATTAATACATTAAAGGAAACAATAGGAAAAACCCAATTCCTTTATGTGAGTAATAGTGCAATCACTACACTACACAAGTACTCACTAGCTGTGATAATCACAGTGTCCTTAGAAACACGTACGATCTGCTTTCCCACCAGATACCTAAGCTCCTAGTGCTTTGGGCCTCCATTCACCGCGTTAACTAGTTGCACAACCTTCCATCAAATCCATGGGTCCTGATTCACACAATACCTCATTCCCCATTATTATAATGAACATCACTGTGACATTCTAGCCATGAAATCTCCATTTCCTTCTGACTCTGAGACCAACATCCTCATGAGGCTGCACTGCGGCAAACAGTATGCTCCTTCCACATGTGTGCGTGAGCTGCGCCCTCCCACCGGGGCCCAGCATGCAGAGCCTGACGCCAGGCAGAGCAAAGAGGCTTAGCAGGGACCAGGGCCAAGCCCCAGGGGGACACGAGGTGACAATCGGGCGCTAGCCTTGGGGCTCCCAGTCGAGGGAGGTCAAAGATGCCAAGGAACAACCTTGGCCTTGGCCCAGGCGGCGGGCACCTCTGGGGGAAAGGGGGACTGTGGAGACCTGAAGGCACCATGGTGCATGGGGCAGAGGCAAGGAGGTGGGGGCAGTGAGGATGTGGCTGCAGGGGGTGATGATGGTCGTGATGCCAAGGGGCAGGTCTGGGCCCACCAGCTCAGCTCAGGAGCAGCCCCGGGCAGGACCACGGAAGAAAAACCTCGTGGATGGAAATGTCTGGTGGAGAGGGGCTTCCTGCCGGCCTTCCTGGCCTCCCGCCCCTCTGGATGCCAGAGGCAGCCTCCACATCTGCCCACAAGCCCCCCTGCCCCTCTCCTCCGTCTGGACAGGCTATAACTCAGTGGGTGAGCACTTTCCTACCTCCAACCCCTTCCACCTCCCCCTACCCCTCAAAGGTCAGCCTGTCCTTCCCGACCCAACAGTTAAACCACTGTCACCCCTGAAAACTACTCGGGGTCACCCCCTCTCCTGAGTCAGGGGCATGAAGACTGCAGCTTGGATGGGTCATGAGCGAGTCTTCCCGTGGAATCAACAGACCAAGCTCCGCTTCACAGTCAGTAGCCCATCTGGTAACCATTCTGCCCACAAGCTCAACTCCTCACCTCCCTTTCAAATCCAACATACATAAAGTGTTGAAAGTGTCAGTTGCTCAGTCGTGTCTGACTCTTTGTGACCCCATGGACTGTAACTCTGCCCATGGAATTCTCCAGGCAGGAATACTGGAGTGGGTTGCCATTTTCTTCCCCAGGGGATCTTCCCAACCCAGGGATCGAACCTGGGTCTCCCACATTGCAGGCAGATCCTTTACAGTCTGAGCTGCCAGGGAAGCCCATAACATATAAAACACAACTATTTTGCAAGGTTTTGCCTGAAAGCACCGTTTCTCTGCCCGCTTCTCTAATCAGCCTCACCTCCCCCCAGGTACATTCCACAGGCAGTTTCTCTCAGGCTCAGGCACTGTTAATGTTGGCTGAACTCAGGGATTCCCTCTCATTAGTGGTATCCCTGATTGATTTCAGTTTCCTGAAGCCTTTCCTCCAATTCTGGGTAGCCCTCCTTCCTGTCTCATGGTCTATGCACTACGGACAGTCAACAAAGCCGATTCTTAAAACCTGGCCTACCAGCCCATGTAAGTCAATGTTTCCTAGACAATAAGCAGAAAGAAAGCATCTCGAAGCCGTGCTAACGGGGCAGTCGCGTCTGTTCTCACCCCGATGTGCTGAAAGAGCCAGGACCGCATCACGTTGGTGGCGTGCTTCGGCAGGACCCCCCTCTTGTTCTTAGATGAGTTGTCATCTTGATGCAAGATGCTGAGATCTTGGTTTAACTGTAACTGAAGCTTTTAAACAATTGAAAATAACGTTAGACAGGATAGAACGTGATGGCAAATCCAACTGGCTTATGACTGTAGGTGGCGAGAACAGCCAAGGCTCTTCTGGGTAAACAACTTATTTATATTACAGGCACAAACACTTGGACTCCATATGGGTTAACTTTCTGAGGATTTGGTCCCCGCATTGTAACTATTTACACTCACGTCTCAGCTATGGCGAGTGAGGCAGGTGGGACGGGCACTGAGAAGTCAACTGAGTCACCCACTCTGAAGAGCCTCCCCCTCTGCAGACAGGTGCGCCCCTTCCTGTGCACACCTGTCCTCATCTCACTGCTTCTAGCAACAGACACGACAACAGCCCATTCCCAGCCTAAAAGCGACCAATGAGAAAGGACAGGGAAGCCAGAAGTGCCACTAACTAGACGAGCCAGGCCAGGAGAACAGGAAGGAAGTGTGGACAGAGGGGCTGGAGGGCCCGGCGATCTCAGCCCAGGCAGCTCCACGGCCATCTGAGACATGGCCTTCCTTACCCTGAGCAGAGTACGAGATGCCTGTTCATTCCATCTTGGAAGGAGAAGGATGCATGTGTAACACCCCTCAGATGAGGGTCTTGACACATAAACACAGGGAGAGAGCTTGGGGCCCAGCGCCTGCCCCAGGCGGCACCTCACTCCCAGCTGCTGCAGAGACATGGGGCCATGGTGTTCACCACCCAGACCAGGGACAAACCCGTGGCCCACGTGGCGGCCTCCACACTGGCACAGCAGAGCCTTGCCGCTGGGATCTGTGCTTTAACTTAGAGCTTACGGATGAGGCAAACTTTATACATACAAAATATGCAGTAGCTTCTGCAGGTCAGTTTCAGTATCATATAGTCATCAACACAGCTTATAGGATTTGGAAGTTCATTTTGGAGAGTGAAATATATTTTCACTATATTACTTGTACTTCCTCTGGATTTGTATCATTTTGGATAAATGAACGCCAACATTTAAACAGAATTTATGACTTAAAAGAGACATTACAACCATTAACGGTATCTAAAATTTCTGAAAACTCAAGATTGCTACTGTGAGCATGACTATTTTCTGGGATGCACGTGTGTTTTTACTGAAGGACTGGGTAGTATGAAGCATTGCCTGTACACTCGTGTGTGCGCACATGGAAAACAGACTTTTAAAACTGGTTCCACTGGGGCTGGAATGGAGCCTGAGATTTGCCTGCCTCATTTACGGCCTTCTTCATGAAATCTGACACGGGGCTCCACTTCGGTGTCGCTTATCTTATGCAGGGTGAAAGCACACGTGGCTTCATGAACGGGGAAAGTGACAGCTGGCTGTGTCTCGACTTCACGGACACCACCAAGGGGGTCTGGGGAGGCAACTAGGCTGAGGGCCTGCGAGGGGACCAGCACGCCCAGCCCGCTGCCCTCCAGCACTGCCTGGGCCTGCACGTGGCAGAGGGATTTATAAGCCTAGGAACCTGGGTGGAAACTTAAGCAGGAGTGAGACCCCCCCACCAACCCCATCAGTCTCAGCAGATGACCAATCAGCCCCAGCCCTGCGGGAACTCGGGGCATCTCCCCAAAGAAACAGAGCAGAGGCTGCAGCCTGAGCACAGCTGGAGGGCAGGAGGAGGGGGGCAAGGCTAGAAAGAGGGTGAGGAAGGTTTGCACAGAAGTGCAAGATCCCTGCCCACTCCTGCCCCTCCCCCAAGCAAGAAATCTAAGTCTGCTCCAGCATAACTGCAGGAGGAGGAGGGCAGAATTTGGAGGCCAGGCCACAGAAGAGCCAGCTGCCACGGCCCACAACCTGACAAGCAGCAGACAGCATTCATGTTTATACTGAGAAGAACAGTCAACTCTCCCCAGACACCCAAAAGCCTCGATCACAAACCGCAAACACCAACGCAATGAACGAGGTGTGACGCAGAGGAAATGAACAGGGACTGTCACAGATGTGATTAGAAAAAAACCCACAGAGGGCTAAGACAAGTCTTAGAAATTAAAACTACGCTTAGTGTTTTAAACTTAATAGACAAGTCGGAAGATAAAAGGAAATTTCTCAGAATGCAGACAAAAAGTGGACAGGGGGAACACAAAGACAACAACACAGAAAAATCAGTAGACTCAGCTTAGCAGGTCGTGTGTCCAGTTAGTAAGGGCTCTGGAGGGAGAGGATGTGCACGGGGGTGGAGGTGTCGCAGGGAGTTCAGGAAAATGTCCCCGACTGACGGATGCCAGGCCCTGGCAGTGCCCGGCACAGAGCAGCCCAGATAGTTCTGGAAGAACCATACCCGCAAATCTACAGGTTTTATTACTCCCAGCACACCCCACCAGGGCCCCCGCCAAATCTATTTACTCTTCTGTGAAAAACCCCACGGGGCTTGTTTCTCTGCTCCCAGCCCTGCTGCCCTGGAAGTCACAGATACCCGGGACATGGCAGGGAGGGGACAAGGGCAGGGGAGGGCCTGCAGGGCTGGCCAGGACCAGGGCAGACAGGGCTCGCTCGTCAGCCATGCTGCATGTTAGAAGGCGCTCCACTGACCCAACCCACACTCTGCACTTGTGCTCTGTAAACTAGAGGAAAATTCATATTCTCCCTTAAATGACAGCACGAATGAACCTCTACAATACAAATAAGCATGTGATTTAAGAGTGCTCTTCCTCTAACCCTTCGCTATGATGCTAGGAAATGCTCTGCAAGCCAGCTCTGTGTTCAGAGCCGCTGTAAATGGAAAGCTTCAGGGAAAGCAGGCTCGTGGTGGGGTGGTGGAGGAAGGGTACTAGGGGGCCTAGCCCCACTCTCCCTGCTGCTGGGCCTGGGCAGCCACCTCGTGTCGTGGGCCCGTGGGCCCAGCATGCCCCTTGCCCAGGCCTTCTCATACCTGCTTCTGAGTTAGGAAAACGTTGACATGCCTAGGGCTGGGCCTCAAAGTGGCCAATAAGGATGTAGAAGACATCCGTGCAGGCCAAAGAAAACTAATGTAAACAATGGTCTGAAATAAGTATTGATAACAGAAACACTGCTTCTGATGTAAACCCAGCGAAGTGGGGGGGGGGGGGG
>SJYF01000457.1:1120517-1142291 GCA_006410515.1 Procapra przewalskii
TTCACAGGGACGGGGCTTCAGGCTGGGAAGGGACGGCGAGGGGTCAGTTTCATGGGGACGGGGCTTCAGGCTGGGAAGATGGCACATTCTGAAGATGATGGTGAGGATGGCTGCAGAACCCTCTGAGGCTGCTTAATGCCCGAGCTGTGTACTCTAAAATGGTCAAGGTGGTCAATTCTGTGTTGTGTGCTTTACCACAATTTAATACATTCATTTACAAAAAGAGAAACAAAGAAATGACTGGTGCTCCGCCTCGGGCTCTGGGGTAGGATGCAGTCAGGCCCACTTGGTTCACGGCGTGGAGCCCAGGCAGGCAGTCTCTCTGGCCTGAGGGGCCATGTGTGTTCCCAGCACAGGCCATGTTCAGAGACCTGGGGGCTCCTCAGAGCAGGATGGCTGAGTACAGCCCCCGCCCTCCGCCCCGATCTTGACAGGGCTAGTGGCCTTAGACGTCCACGCACTTCACCCTTGCCGACACCGTGGTGACCCAACAGGCGTGCAGCCCTGAAGTAAATACCTGGGATTGGACGGGGGAGTACGGGCTGCCGGGTTCCCCACTCAGGAGAGTCTCGCTGTTCATCTTCGTTTTTAGACAAGCAATATAGCGACTGCAGAAATCTTTGCAGAGTTCGTTAACCTTTTCCAGCTCAAGAAGATGAATACGCAGAACCTGGATGGCTTTTACCATCTAGAAGCAAGAAAATCGAAACTTTCAGACAAGAACCAGGGAGCACGAGGGTAAGCGGCCATCATCTCCACACACGTCTCCTGCACAGACACGGCCACCTGGGCTGCCAGGACCAGGAGGAGGAAGACGTCAGAATCTGCAGGGCCACCAAGCGCTGCAGCTGCCCTGCCCTGCGGCTTGGCGTCAGGCTCAGCTGGTGAGCAGGTGGGGAGGCCCGCCTCCCAGACGGCAGGCACAGTCTGGGAGCTGCCGGGCTCAACCTCGGCCCCCTTGGTGACTCACCCTCACTCTGCTCCTGTTTCTTCATCTGTAAATGAGGATGAACATGTGCCCACCTCCCAGGTGCCTCTTAATTTTGAAGAAGTTCAACTTACCAAGTCTGCTTGCAGTGGATTCTGCTTTTGGTGTCAAGTCTAAGAACCCTGCCTGGCCCTAGACTAGCCCCAGATCCTAAATATTTTCTCTTCCAGTTTTCCTAAAAAGTTCTTCAGTTTTACACAAAGGCACTAAATCTGGGGGTAATTTGCCTCCCAGTAGTACACAGCGTGGACACCAGTGATGGACCAGCACCACAAACAGCACTCCCTGTGAACTCACAACCTAAAGCTCAGCTCGGCCCCCGTGACCTTGGTGGCAGTGGTTCAGGCATCTCTGTGGAGGGAGCCAGCCAGCCAGCCAGCTGACGCCGAGGACGACCGTGCACCAGCCCCGGAGGGAGCCAACCAGCCAGCTGACGCCGAGGACGACCGCGCACCAGCCCCGCCAGCCCTGTGCGGAGTGTCCGGCAGGAGGCCCCTGGCAGGAGCACTCCTGCTCCCTCCTCACTGATGGCAGCACGTGGAGGGCCAGAAGCAGGGAGTGCACATGGCCTTCATCCCCAGAGGGTGGCTGCTGTTGGTTCCATTTCCAAGATGAGGACTCAGACTCAAAGTCAGACACCTCATCTAGAAAATCTATCTAGCTGTAAGGGTGACTACATCCTTAGAAATTAAAAACAGCACCTAAGACCAGGGCAGTTTATCCAGGGAAGTTTTCTAAAAATCCTTCCCTGCTAATGAGGGGCCTCAGGCTGTGGTCTGAGAGCTGGCCAATTCCAGCAGAGATCTGGTGGAGGAACGTGTCCCAGACACAGGCTGCCAGTGCTGCCAGCATTGGAGGGCACTGCTCCCCTGGGGCACAGCAGAGACATCACCCCAAGGAACTCTCCGCAGCCTTCAGAAAGCACAGAGAACCCAGAGCTTGGGAGCAATGCACCTGGGAGGAAGGTGCCCTCGTGAGCCAGGCTGGCTCAGACAGAAAGGCCAGGGAGGCCACGAGGGGCGCCAGAGGCTCTGTTAAGCTGGCTCCTGCTCTGTGCTCATGCCCGCTCCACCCCAGGTCTTCACACAGTCTGTCACCCACCAGCAGTGCTGGCCTCCAGAGCAAAGCCAGGGTCCATGATCAGGGGAGAGCTGAGAGCTGACGCTGGGCTCAGACACACTGCCTGGGAAGCAAGGCAGGGGGCACGGCGATCCCAGAGGGCCTGCCTAAACACTTGGGAGGGACTGAACTCCTGGCCTACTCAGCTCACAGGCTCAAGCCATCTGGCTGGATTTCTACAGGAAGGGGTCACCGGAGAGTGCTGGAGACCTGGCTGATCTCAAGAAATGGAAAATTCCCCTCTTCAGCAAAACCAAAAACAATCCAAAGTTCTAATTAGAAATGTACAATTTATTGAACAGGTTAAATTTGGAAGAAATGAAAATGAAAACCACGAATATTACTTACTAAATTGTCAGTTTCTGGATCTTCACAGAAGAAGGGCTTTCCCTCCTTCTCCTGCTTCCTCACAAAGTTCTCAATGTCCACATCGAAACTGGCAGAAGTCGTGCCTTCTGAGCCCTGTGTAGACTGTTCACATTTTTCAAACAACAAAGCTAATAATGGAAATAGTGGATGCCTAGGGGGGAAAAAATGTTAAAATACGTGTTCTACATTTTCATGAAAACGCTTTAGTATGTATATACACACTGTTTTATATAAGAGCTTTGCTGAGATATAATTCACATGCCACACAATTCACCCGCTTACAGTTTATAATTCGGTGGATTTTAGTATATTCAGAGTTGTACAACCACCACCATCATCAATTTTATAATATGTTCACCCCCCAAGGAAACCCTGAACTGTTCGTAGTCACTCTCCACTCTCCACCAAACTCCAGCCCCAGGTCAGCACTAATCTGCTGTCTTACAGATTTGCCAGTTCTAGACATTTTATACAAATGGAGTCATATATTATGTGACCTGCAGTGTCTGACTTCTTTCACTTAGCATGATGTCCTCAAGGCTTGTCACTGTTGGAACATGTATCAGTCAGCACCTCATTCTTTTTTCTGGCCACGTAATATTCCACTGTATGGTTAACAACAGTTGGCTAACTCCGGAGTTTACACGAGGTCCATATTCCACTTTGAGTAGATTTTGTGTGTGTGAGCTTAGGGCATGGGTCTTCTCTCTGCTCATCGACGTCCAGCTGCTCCAGCGCCATTTGTTGGAGAGTCTACCTCTCCTCCACTGAGAAAATCAAGTAGACAAAGTCTTCCAATTTCATTCTTCTTTCTCAAAATTGTTTTAGCAGCTCTAGTTCTTTGACTTCCATATAAAATTTACGATCAACTTGTCTATATGTATAAATACATCCTGCTAAGATTTTCATTGGAACTGCTGCAGAGCTGAAGATCAATTTTAGGACATCTTTACGATGTTGAATCTTCCAATCCATGAACATGGCATGCCCTTTTATTAAGGATTTCTTTGATTGCCTGCATGGGCATTTTACAGTTTTCAGCATAAAGTTTCTGCATGTGTTTCGTTAGATTTACACCAAAAATTTTTTGGAGCTCTTGTAACGGTATTATCTTTTTAACTTCAGTTTTCAATTGTACACTATTAGTATAAAAATAGGACTGGTTTCTATGTGTTGCTGTTGCAACTTGTGACCTTATTAAACTCAATTGTTTCATTCTGGAAGTTCTTTGGTAAACTTTGGGATTTTCTATACATAGACAATCATGTCATTTGTGCATAAAGCCAGTTTAATTTCTGCCTTTCTAACTAGATATGTCTTTTACTCATCTTGCCTCACTGAACTGGCTAAACGTCTGTCACAGAGATGAGCAGGAGGAGCCAGGGTGGACACTCTGCCTTGTCCCCAGACTTGGGGACAACATTCCATCTTCCACCATTAAGTGTGACGCGAGCTACAGGTTCTTTGCAGTTTCCTTGCATCAGGTTAAAAAAGCCCCCCTCTATGGCTGCTGCACTGACGGTTTCTAGTTATAACTGGCTGTTGACTTCTGTCAAATGCTTCCTGGCATCACTTGATACGATCATGTCATATGGCTCACTGGTTGATCTCTGAATGATGAACCAGTCTCGCTTTCTGGGACAAACTCCACCTGGTCAGCAATATTCTCTTTGCATGCTGCTCGATTTTGTTAATATTTCACTAATGATTGTTATGCCAAAGTTCATGAAGCATACTGACGGGTCTTCATGTTTCTTTTTCTGTATTGTCTTTGTCTGGCTTTGGTGACAGAGTTGATTCTCCATTCATAAGGTGAGCTCAGAAGCACCCCGTCTTCTGTTTACTGGGAGAAACTGGGTGGACTTGCTGTTTTTCCTTCTTTGTGGTAGAAATCTCTTGTACAATCAGCTGGGCCTAAAACTGCTTGTTGTAAGGTTGACTAAATGTAGACTTATATTCTGTCTTTAAAAAAGATATTAGCAATAACATGGTAACCTGAGAAAACTTTCACCCCAGCATTATCACATTCCAGCCCACTACTCTGCCCAGCCAACAGCTCACTTTCGGTTTAACCAGGCCTCCATCCTCATCACTCCTCTGAACGAACACCCACACACTTCACATCTCACCACTACCTATAAATGGCCTGCTTATCTGCATCCATCGGTGTCTGGGACCCCACTGGGGGAGGGCTCACTCCTTCCACATCTGGCTCAGAGCAGCTGGGGTCTTGCTCCGTTTTTAACTCTGTGACTACCTGCATCTGTGAGAGGAGGAAGAGTATTTTTATTACTAAAAACAAAGTAAATTGCTGCTAAGTATTCTATTCTCAAAGCAGTGGAATGGCAAACTGCCAGGTGGTTATATAACTGGCAATAGAACGTATGGAATACTACCAACAAAGCTCCTTTGAATGTACTAATGATATGCTTTTAAGTGGTTAAAAAAAAATAAAAGGTCAGATTTCCAAACCATTTAAAAATTGAGAGGACTGATGTGTGAAACACTTATTACTTTTAAAACCTCTGAAGGGAACCGGTGCACATGAGGTCTGGCCTGTCCGCCTCTCCTTGCTGTGACATCCTCACAGTGGGTAATGCTGAGGTTGGAGAAGGATAAACAAACAGTCCATGCTGTCTTGTCACAAAAACAACTCAAGCCCACTTCATATGCGTGATGGGGCTGGAATTCTCCCTTACCAGTCCTTAAACTCAGGAACACACAAAGTACAAAACTTTAAGGAAAGTCACTGCATCTAGAAAGCAAAGACCAGCTGTGTTTAAAGAACAGTTTTAAACATAAGAGGAAGTCTTAAAGCTATTATCATTGAAATTGCTTTGGCTGGCTGTGCTATTTGGAACTTAGGGGAAGAATATTTAAATCCCTAAACATAAAAGAAATCAATTACAAATAAAGTCCTCTTGCCTGGAAAATCCCATGGATGGAGGAGCCTGGTGGGCTGCAGTCTATGGGGTCACTAACAGTTGGACACGACTGAGCGACTTCACTTTCACTTTTTACTTTCATGCACTGGAGAAGGACATGGCAACCCCCTCCAGTGTTCTTGCCTGGAGACTCCCAGGGACGGGGGAGCCTGGTGGGCTGCCGTCTGTGGGGTTGCAGAGAGTCGGACGCGACTGAAGCGACTTAGCAGTAGTAGTAACTTTCATCCCTGAGCAGATCAGCGCCCTGGCTTCCTCAGGGCTGGGATGTCTGGGATCTACCTGCCCCGCCACCAGCTGCTACCCCGTTACCCTCAAGGAGGGAGACTCTTGGGGGAACCTGGGTGGGGGGCTCATTCTCAGTCGATAGAAGAACCTACGTCCTGCCAGGAGGGCAGCCTGGTGCTCTGCTCGGGGCCGCAGCCCTGCAGGCTGGCTCGGGCTTTGTTCTGTCTCTCCAACAGAACAGAGCCAGCAGGTCACTCCATGATGCTTCTGGATGAAACAGCATACTTAGGAATAGTTTCTCTCTTAAAAAAAAACCCAAAACCGAAAGCAACTGACTAAAAAAGCCCAATCAAACAGTATTTCTAGAGAGAAGTCTGACAGTATTATTTTTAAAAAAGCTTAAGATTTATTTCAGGATTTTTTAAAATGATTGTGAAAAAGAGCAATCTAACTGTTCACCCTCAGAGGCTGTCTAAGTAGATGTGGTCGCTCTATATTGTAGAAAATCAAATGCTTACTGCAAGGAACACTCACAACGGTTTCCACATCCTGGGAGGTGCGGGGCTATTACAAGCACTGGCCCAGCCCTCCCTGGACTCAGTGCCTCAGGGCGGGGGTCAGTTGCAGGGGCAGCAGAGGTGAGAGCATGTGAGGGTCCAGGGTCCCCAGGGCACAGAGCCCCCAAGAAGCCGCCACAGGGACGCCATTAGATGTGCCTCTGAGAAACAAAATCACTTAGAAATAGCAGAGGACTTCCAGTGAAGAGAGCAGCCTGAAACAGAATTCCCTATCTCTGAGAAGTAAAAACACTTAATTTGAAAAGTCAACAAAAACAAAATTGCTGCAATGGGAAACATCCCAGGAAGGGCACAAAACTGTCCATCAAGGAAAGACCTAACTTGGAAAGGGAGGGGCACAGCCTCCAAATCTTACCAAGTGGGGAGTGACAGGTGGGTGAGGTGCCCCAAGCTTGGGTGCTCCCTACACCCTCAAGCAGGGAGCTGGGTATCATGACCACCTCCTGCAGGGATAGGCAAAGTACAGAGAGAACCCCATGTGTCATCAGACGAGTCCCCTCCACCGCCCACGTCCGGGGACAGAAACAGAGCAGATGGTCCGGCTCCACTCAGACCAGCAAGCGGGCAACACGGGAATCTGCGATCATCACCACAACAGCTTTTCTGTAAAACCGACATTTACTAACACTAACATTAAAAAGGTAAATTCCCAAGAAACTCTGATTTAGGGGACTCAAAATTACTGAATCTTGGTGTTATTTAGGAAACGACTTGAACAATTCTACAGCTAATCCTTCGGAGCACCAAGATGTAATAAATGCATCGAGCGTTTAACACTGAACCTGCATCTGCAGGGAGGCGTGTGTGAACTCACAGGCGCTGCTGGTGCTCCAGCAGGGAGGCGTGTGTGAACTCACAGGCGCTATGGGGGCCCCAGCAGGGAGGCGTGTGTGAACGCACAGGCGCTGCGGGGGCCCCGGCAGGGAGGCGTGTGTGAACGCACAGGCGCTGCGGGGGCCCCGGCAGGGAGGCGTGTGTGAACGCACAGGCGCTGCGGGGGCCCCGGCAGGGAGGCGTGTGTGAACGCACAGGTGCTGCGGGCGCCCGGCGCCAGGCGGGTGGGCTGCTCAGGGTGTGCGGCAGGGTGCAGTGCTCACTTGTTGCCCATCTGGATAGCTGTCTATGCTCAGTGTCTGTGTCGCCATCATGGTGAATGAATTCCTTATAAAACATCAGATCGTCTTGAGTCAAACGCAAATGGTGTCTGGGAAAACAAAAGCAGAGAAGCATCAGTCACTAAGTCAGAGCGTTGCTGTCCGCTTACTCCATAGCACCCATGTACCTTTTAAAATACATTATTTCCACACGGAAAGTAAAAAGCACCCTTCATACGGTCTAAGACAGATACCACGCAGCACTCCACACCTGCCTGGTAATCACACACTAGTGCCTGCCTGGCCGGATGTGTCAGCTCGTTTGCAGGCATTTGGGTCTCTTCCTCACTCACTGAGCAACACCTAGTAAAGTCTACATGTGCAGGACAGTCCTGGGCCCTGGGGCTTTCCCAGGAGCACACGGGAGACATGGGCAGGGGAACACGACAGAGGGCGAGCGTGCAGCTGGCGGGCCCCAGGGCCATGTGACACTGAGCCTGCCAGGCCAGTCTCAGGCAGGAAGGACACAGGAGGGCTTGGAGGGGTGGTGCCAGGCATCGGCTCACAGCCACATGCAGTGCAGAGGTGGACACTGCCATCCACCTGTCAGTGCGCACTCAGGTACATGAGATGCGGGAACTAGGTGGGGACACAGGATGACGGGGGCAGCTGCCCGCCACCCACAGGCAGTAGGACAGTGGTGCTGTGTGCAGAGGGATGGCAGGGTGGGGCGCCATGGGGGCACAGAGCAGGCCACACCTGCTCACGGTTCAGGTGAACACGGTGGTCTTCCTGGGGGGCAGGAAGTTCTGGGAAGGTGTGAGCAGGAGGGCAGAGGCTTCAGCTCAGGACAGGCCCTCTGATGGTGTGCAGGGCGGACTGAATGACTGTGGCGCCAAGGAGGGCGGGGGCGTGTGGGCAAGAGCCTTGGAGCACAGGCTGTGCAGAGGGTCTGGCTGCACGTGGGAGGTCGGAGAGTTGACAGTTCTCACCTGAGCAATCGGCCGAGCAGAGCCGCATGTCCCGAGGTGGAGCCGACAGTGGGGAGCAGGTTCTATAACCTGGGGGAAGAGAGCAAGACAGGACATTGCAAGCTTGAGACGCTTCTCAACATCCACAAGGGAGCCTGAATAAGTGAGGCTGGGCCACAGGGACAAGCCCGGGAGCCATCATGGCGTGGCCAGCACGTGCAGAGGCCCAGCGTGTCCTCCAGGCGGGCCCAGGTCCTATCCCAGGCCTGCACTCGGGGCCTTACTTAGACACAGGGTCTTCACAGATGTCATCATGTTAGGGGTCTCGAGAGCGTGTCCTGAAAAGGGGGGAGTGGAGGGGCTCTAAGGGGCAGCCAGGTGAACCCCTGTGAATTGGAGGCAGAGACTGGAGTGACACTGCGACAAGCCGAGGACTCCTGGAGCCAGCCGGTCCCGAGGGGACAGAGCCGGGAGGGGCCTGAGCCACTCACTGACTGGTGTCCCCCTGACAGCAGCTTCCGGGCAGGTCTGCCACGGTCCCTACAGCAGACCCGGACGAAGCAGAGCAGAGGCCCTAGAGAGCTCCAGGCAGACGACCAAGGCCACAGCCACGTCGGCCTCGGCTGGAAGCCAATTCTCCACGGTCTCTTTCGAGGACCCACCAGCGGGGTGCAGCACACTGCAGCCAAGCCCACTGCTGCCTGATCCAGGCCATAGGGGTCACGCTTCCACTCTTCCAACTGCAGGGGCTTTCAGAATGCCCGCAGTGAATACCGGGGACAAGCCAAAATTTCATCAACAGAACATATGGACGTGTAGTGTTTCTCACTACTGAATCCGGTTAACCTTTCAACATAGGACCTAACTGGGCACAACTGTTCTAAAAGAGAACTTTGAAATTTGTGTCCAAAGGTTTGAAAATACGTGCACTGTCTACAATGGAAGAAACTGGAAGTGGGGGTGGGGGGGGGAGCAACTCCATGCGACTAATATTTCATTGAGTAAAGATGGGGGAATGACACAGATGTATAGAACAGTCTTTCAGACTCTGTGGGAGAAGGCGAGGGTGGGATGATCTGAGAGAATAGCACTGAAACATGTATGTTACCACATGTGAAACAGCTCGCCAGTGCAAGTTCGATGCATGGGACAGGGTGCTCAGGGCTGGTGCGCTGGGATGACCTGAGGGATGGGATGGGGAGGGAGGTGGGAGTGGGGTTCAGGACGGGGAACACATGTACACCCATGGCTGCTTCATGTCAACGTATGGCAAAACCCACCACAATATTGTAAAGTGATTAGCCTCCAATTAAAATAAAACAAAAAAAGAGGGGGAAAGAGTGCCAAGGTGACCGACCCTGCCACAGGACACCCAGGAAGCCACGAAGAGCAGCCAGCAGATGGCGCTGTCCGCGTGAAAGGGCAGTCCAGGTCCAGGTCAGCCCCTGTGGCAGCAGCAGAATGACCCTCCACCTGGGCAGTGCACTGACTGGCACCTGCGGGCGGGCAGCGGAATTCACAGGGTTCACCCCAGTAGAGCTGCCTGGGCATGGGAGGAAGGGTCTGCTCTGGTCAAGGCCTCTGCCAAGCTGCTCAGCTACAGGCCCTCCCAGATCACAGATAGGCCCTCCCCTATCGCACAGAAAAGTAAGCTTGTATTATGTTCAAACTCAACAACAGAGTCTTCACTTCTTTTTGGAAAAGATTATGCTCCATTGGCTATATTCCTGTGCTGTGAAATATATCCTTGAATCTTAATTAAAAAAAAAAATTACCTATTGCTGATTCGGCTGTGCCAGGCCTCAGTTGCAGGATTCGGGGTCTTTAGTGGCGACACACGAACTCTTAGTGGCAGCGTGGGATCTTTGTTCCCAGGCCAGGGGTCAAACTTGGGCTATCTGCACTGGGAGTGCAGTCTTAGTGAGGATAGGGAAGTCTCTATCTTATCCATTTTACACCTAGTAGTTTGTGTCTCTTAATCCCCTGCCTCTATTTGCCTTTCCCCTCTCCCTGCTGGTAACGACTAGTTTGATCTCTGTATCTGTGAATCTGCTTCTCTTTTGTTATATTCACTAGTTTATTTCTTAGATTCCACATATAAGGGAACCATGCAGTATTTGCCTCTTATTTCATTAAGCACATCCCTCATGTCCACCCATGTTGTCTCAAAAGGCAAGTTTTCATTTTTTATGGCTGAGTCATATTCCGTTGTATACATGTACCACTTCTTTGCCTGCTCATCTGCTGACGGACGCTTAGACTGCTTCCACATCTCCCTTACTGTAAACAGTGCTGCTATGAGTGTCTGAGTCAGTGTCTCCGTTCTCTTCAGGTACACGCCCAGGAGCGGGATTGTGGGGCCACACGGGGGCTCTATTTTCAGTTTCCTAAGGAACCTCCACACTGCTCCCCACTGTGGCTGCACCAATCTATATTCCTACCGACAGTGCACACAGGTCCCTTTTCTTCCGAGTGTCCTCTGCTACCTACTGTCATGTGAGGCTCCAAATCATTTGAAAAGACCCTGATGTTGGGGAAGATTGAGGGCAGGAGAAGGGGATGACAGAGGATGAGATGGTTGGATGGCATCACTAACTCCATGGACATGAGTTTGGGTGGACTCCGGGAGTTGGTGATGGACAGGGAGGCCTGGCATGCTGCGGTTCATGGGGTCGCAAAGAGTCGGACATGACTGAGCGACTGAACTGAACTGAACTGAGGCTCCAACATACAAGTTGGAGAACCACCAGCCCAACAGACATACAACACCCCGTGTTCAAGGGCAATACGACATGGGCTTTGTTTATTTTATTCTACAAGTTCCATCCAGTTAAAAAAGGACACATTAATGGAAACTGTCACTTTGATACCCTTTCAAGAGTCCAGCCAGACTAATACAAATGAAGAGAACGCAACTTTACAAACTTCATGTACAGAAATCTTAAAACTAAAAGTAATTTAAAAGTACAAAATTTAAAACAATATATCCTTTTTCAGCTGGCAATTTTCAAATCTAAAAGAGTGGCATGCCACTTTGCTAGCAAAGATGAAGTGAAACCTGCCACTCTGAAGGAGTCCTAGGTCCCACAAATCGTGACAGCAATTTGTCAGAAAGCAATCTGACCATATGTATTTGAAGGGCATGCTCAATCGCTAATTCATGACTGAAGCACACTAGGCTCTTCTGTCCATGAGATTTCCCAGTAAGAATACTGGATAGGCTGGATGGCTTGCCATTTCCTTCTCCAGGGGATCTTCCTGAACCAGGGACTGAACCCATGTCTCCTGTATTGGCAGGCAGATTCTTTACCACTGAGCCACCAGAGAAGCCCCGACCATATGTATGCATACTAAATCACTTTAGTCATGTCCAACTCTTTGCAACACTATAGATTGTAGCCCGCTATGGTCACATATCAAAAAAGTTACAATCTTCTCAAAGTCAGCTAAGAAGACAGCATTAGTGTTGTGACCTTGAAGGCAGACAAAAATATGAAATGTGAGCCAAATCTAACAGGCATTTTAACATTTCTGAGCATTCGAGTCCAGGACAACTGACAAATCAGGGAAGAACCAGAGGCAGACACACTGGCTGAGTCGCACCAGGCAGACAGACCTTCCTGCTCAGAGCAGATGGGAAGGTCTGAGCTGGCTCAGTCCACAAGGACCCAAAGAGGAGGTATAGCACGTGGGCCAAAGGAGGCCCGGCTTGGCAGCACCCCAGCTCCCCACATCCCAGCCCAGGCGATCCCCCAGATGACAACCTCGACACGCCTGAGATGACTTCCCTATGGCCTCAGTGGTGCCTCCAAGCCCTCAGGAAGATTTAGATTTTTATACTGTTGTGTTTAGCTTCACAGAATAATCTGTGTATTTGGCACTTAAGTTGTTTGCAGTATTTAAGAAAACTTGGCAACTTAATCTTAGACATCAGCTTTGATTCCAGTTTGAAAGGTGTAACTGAGTTACTGAGTTTACACATTTCTTTTTTAGGAAAAAGGTATGAGAAGTTTACTAAGATTGCAAACATTTCTTCCCTTATGCAAGTTTACTGACTGCCAGGGACTATTCTAGGTCCCAAGGGTACAGCAGTAAACAAAATGAAGTTCCTCATCCCATGGAAGCCACTTCCTGGCAGAAGGCTTGGGAAGTGTGGTAACTTGAGACTTGCCACATGTGTGATTTTGAGTGACTACATCTATTTAAGAAACTTTGATTTACTCAGATAGTTAAGATGCTTAAAATGAAAAAGGTCTCTACTAAAAACTAGGTTTTCAAGCTGCATAAGGAGATTAAAGTTGTATATGGATGCATGGTACATGTGAAAACAGCACATGCAGTCTGATCACCTTGAATTGATCAAAGGCTGTCTTATGGGTGAAAGATCAAAACTAACTAAACTTATAACGAGAATAATAAAAATTGTACATAAAAGCATAGAGGAAAAAAACAGGCCTGTAGCCTCAATAAATACTGATTTTATTTTTTTATTTTTAAAAGTAATTGTCTTTGTTTATTGGCTATGACTTGTCCCCATTGCTGTGCAGGCTTCTCTCTAGCTGCAGTAAGCGGGGCTACTCCCCAGTTGTGGGGTGCAGGCTTCTCTCTAGCTGGAGCGAGTTGCGGGGTGCAGGCTTCTCTCTAGCTGGAGCGAGTTGCGGGGTGCAGGCTCCGTGCTGCGGTGGCCCCTCCTGTTGGGGAGCATGGGCTCTGTGGTGCTTGCGCTTCGGCAGCTGCCATTCTAGAGCGCGGGCCCAGCAGTTGCGGCACATGGCTTAGCTGCTCCGAGGTATGTGGGTACCTTCCTGGATCAGGGATTGAATCTGTGTCTCCTGCATTGGCAGGTGGATTCTTTACCACTGAGCCACCGGGGAAGTCCATAAATGTTGATTTTAAAATACCATCAAATAAACTCTTCTATGCTCTAAACTTCATTTCAAAGGGCATTAAAAACTCATGGAAATGTATCCCATTGTTCATTGCAGCACTATTTACAACAGCTAGAACATGGGAGCAACCTAGATAACCACTGACAGATGAATGGATAAAGAAGTTGTGGTACAAATACACAATGGAGTATTACTCGGCCATAAAAAGGAACACAAATGTCAGTTCTAATGAGGTGGATGAACCTAGAGCCTATTATACAGAGTGAAGTAAGTCAGAAAGAGAAAGATAAATACTGTATTCTAACACAGGCATATGGAATCTAGAAAAATGGCACTGAAGAATTTACTTCCAGGGCAGCGGTAGAGAAACAGACATAGAGAATAGACTTATGGACATGGGGAAAGGGGAGGAGAGGGTGAGATGAATGGAGAGAGTAACATGGAAACTTACATTACCATATGCAAAATAGACAGCCAATGGGAATTTGTTGTATGGTTCATGAAACTCAAACAGGGGCTCTGTATCAATCTGTATGGTTCATGAAACTCAAACAGGGGCTCTGTATCAATCTAGAGGGGAGGGAGATGGGAGGGAGATCAAAGAGGAAGGGATCATATGTATACCTATGGCTCATTCATGTTGAGGTTTGACAGGAAACAACAAAATTCTGTAAAAGCAATTATCCTTCAATTAAAAAAAAACCAAAAACCTCATGGCAAGAAAGCCAGATGGAAATGATGTGTTTTATCCACATTAATAAAAAATGGAAACAGAACCTACACACCAGCCACAGGGCAATGGTAGAATCCACAGTGGTCCCGACTATCAATCATGGACACGAAGGTTGATCATGGCAATAGGCTCACGGTGCTGTCAGGAGGAAGGCAGGGCAGAGTCTGCTGGGCGCACGGCTGGGCCTGATGCAGCCCACAGATACCTACTGAAAGTCTTCCCTGAGCCAAGCTCTGTTCTCAATGCTGGGGATGGGGCAGCAAACCAGACACGGTCCCTGCTGTCAAGAGACAACCTCACAACCATGTTGAAAAAGTGTCCAGAATTAATTTGGGAAGAAGAGACATCTGTGAGCACCCTGACCATGTGGTTCTCTCCCACATCCTTTATTAACTGATGTTTTTCTCTGTGGAGGTCTTCTGTACTCCTTCCTGGTCAATCAATCCTGGAACATTTTACCATTTTCCTTGCTACTATCAAAAGTATCTCGTTGTCACTATACTTTCTGGTGGACTGCTGGGTAAGAAATGCCCCCAGTCTGCAGGCTAACCTCATACCTACCAACATTTCTAATGGTTTACGAAAAGTCTACTGGTTTTTCTCAGCACATGCAGATAAAATCCCAATCAACATTCCTGTTTTTCTCTTCTTTTGAGAAACTAAAAAAATGTCAAGCTATCCTGCAAGGCCACAGTAACAACAAAGAAGTGTTCACGGCACAAGAACAGGTCAACAGGCCAGTGGGACAGCAGGAATGAGACCTCAGACCTGCCAGGGCTGGAAGGAAAAGGACCAAAGATGCAAAAAGCTTTGGAATCTTGATGTGTTTACGAAAACCTCTCTGGACTCAATCAATGCCTGCAAAGTGCGAGCAAACCTGGGGTGCTGGCGCTGCTCCCCACAGGCGCTGTGGCAGTCAGCCACGTGCTCCCACTCAGCCTCGGGCAGGTGGACTCTAGGGGCCCTGGGCTGGCAGCACAGAAGCCCCACAAGGCCAGAGGCCCGTGTCGCCCTCTGTTTACGTGACCCACACAACGCAGAGACACGCTGAGCCCTGGTCCCAGGAGGGAGCGTCCTCACTCTACCGCCAGCGCCTCAATGGGGCTCGGTGAGCGTGGGAGGGAAGACAAGGCAGGCAGCCCCTACCCAGGGCCTACCCGTGTCCAGACCCACACAGGCACTTGAGAACACATCCCCAGACTCTGACATGCCTTCCTCCCTAGAAGAGGGCCTTTGTCCCGGCCTCTTAAACCCGACCCTAGTGACTCACTGGGAACCACGCATGAGACAGCATCCAAAGTGAGGCTTTGTGAGTCCAGGCCTGCGGCAGCTGTCACCATTCTCACTGGGTCACTCAGTCCTGGAGCCCTGAGCGTCCCCCCAACCCCCATCAAGTAAGAAGTCTGACTAACCAGAACCCCACCGCCCCCTCCATGAAGAAGTGCAGGCCACAGGGAATGTCTACGCAGAGGTCCACAGCCCAGCTCACACCAGCACCAAATTTCCAATTTGAGAAAATCCTTCCCCAAGACCCCAGCCCTCAGACACCAAGCCACTCCCGGGCCTCCTGGTCCTCTCAGCTGAGGACCCCAACCTGTAGGGCAGAGACAGGTCACTCCCACCACACCCTTTCCAAACTCCTGGCCACAGACCCAGGAGCAGAATGAATGGGTCATCCTGTGCCCGCCCCAGTAGGGACCAGGACACTTGCCAGTCTCTGCAGCTCAGCCTGGCCTCCTCCTGCTCATGAGGCTGAGTGCCTCTGAAAGAGTCTGGCTGCCAGGCCTGGCCTTTCCCTCTACATACTATTTCTGAGAGCACAAGAGACTTTGCTTTGAGAAAATCAGTAAACAGAAACCTCAATGAAACAGAGTCAGGAGGCCAGCAGTGGTACTCTCATAACCTGACAGGAGGGACAGCCAGACAAGAAAGGGACAGACTCTTCTCCCCACTTCCCAGAGTTCAGCCAATGGGGCAGTGTCCCAACCCAGCAATGCGAAGCCATTAGATGAACCCTGAATTCCTCCAGTCGACTCTGTTAACTCCCACTCTCCCAACCTCCCCTTCTCCTTTTAAAAAGAGTTCTCCTCTGCTGGCCAGCCAGGGACTTGCCTGGGCTCCATGTGGTTGCAGATCTGAAACTGCAATTCTTTGCTGATCCTGAATAAACCCAGTTTTGCTGGCAAGATAACTGGCAGTCAATCTATGTTAGAGCAACTGTTTCTAAGATAACTATAGAACTCCCAAGGAAATCAAGAGTATTTGACAATCTGACAACTTTGATGCCTACAAATATTAATTTTATCAGTTCAATCTATGAATTACTGTGTCATTCAAAATGGGAAATGCTAAGAGAATGGATGAAGAAGGTACACAGCATGACCTTCAGTCATGTGATGTTCAGTGCTGTACAAATGTAACTCTCCAGACACTAGTGAGTCTAAAGAAAGTGCCAACCTGGTTCCAAGTGGCATCTCCCAGCAGCAGTCAAGGTGTGCAGTCATACATTTCCAGAATTTCCCACCACACATTCCTGAAGAGGAAAGGGACTCTTCCTCCCTGCTCATCAACACCTACAGGAAATACATACTGGAGCCAAAGTATGTTAACAGCACATGAAGGACTCTTGACACTACCTGTGAGCATCTAAGTTAAAACACTGGGCCACAAAGACCCTGGGGCTTCCCAGATGGCTCCTAGGCGGTCAAGAATTTGCTTGCCAATGTCAGAGATGTGGGTTTCGATCCCTGAGTTGGGAGGACCCCCTGGAGGAGGAAATGACAACCCACTCCAGTATTCTTGCTTGGGAAATCCCATGGACAGAGGAGCCTCGTGGGCTACAGTCCAGGGGATCACAAAGAGCCAGACACAACCGAGCAACTGAACAACAACATGCCCCGCTGCCATCACGTCTGGTACACAGCAGGTGCACAATAACTGTTTAGTGAACGGTTGCTTCATTTAACACAGGAGTTATCTGTTTCATGAAAGTTTGCTGTAATTCACCCCAGTGCCTCTTTAAAAAAAAAATCCTCTTATTTCTTTAAATTTCATTGGCGCACTGGCTGGCTCTTTGTTGCTATGTGTGCACTCCCTCTAGTTGTGGCAAGCAGCGGCTACCTTCCAGCTGTGGTGTGCAGGCTTCTTCTTGAGGTGGCATCTCTTGTTGTGGAGCACAGGCTCTAGGGTGCAGACTCAGCAGCCATGGCGCACGGGCTCAGCTGTTTTGCCACATGTGGGACCTTCCCAGACCAGGGCCAATCCTGAGTCCCCTGCACTGGCAGGCAGATTCTTAACCACTGGACCACCAGAGAAGTCCCAGAAGATAAATCTTGACTGCCTCCTCCATCTCATCTAAAGTTGCTGGTCTGTGCAAGTTTTCCACCTCCAAGGTCAATTCTGGTCCTTTATGCCTTCTTTATAAACCACTCACATCAGCTACTCGGTCTTTTTATCTGCTCTGGAGAAGGAAATGGCAGCCCACTCTAGTACGCGTGCCTGGAAAATCCCATGGACAGAGGAACCTGGAACCTGGTAGGCTACAGCCCATGGGGTCGCAGAGTCGGACACAACTGAGCAACTTCACTTCAAATTACCACCATCAAATTGTAATGCATGTTATTATTTGTACAATTTTCAGCCACATCCCTTTTAAAATACTGTGTTCTCATTTCCTCATAATCAGATTTGCAAAAAGCAAAAATAGATTTGCCTTAGCTTTATCTTCCTGGTTTCTTGAGTTGAAAACTGAAGTCATTTATTTTCCTTGTTCTCTAGTAAATGGTTAGGTCTGCACCCTTTGTTCCTCCTGAGAGCTGGTTCGCCTCATCCCATGAGTAGCGTTCAGCAGTCTCATTTACAGAATGAACACAGATCTCCTCTTAACCAGCATTATAAAGAAGGGGGTCCTAGCAGTTTCAGGTGGATATTTTTAGCTATTCTTTCACTCTGAGGTTCTGTCTAGGTTGCACTGTGGTCTGAGAATCTGGTCTATAGAATTAACTTTTCGAAACTTGGGATTTTTCTTTGAGCCTAATATGTGGCCGGGGTTTGCTCAATGTTCTGTGTAGCTGAGAATCTATAGGTTAATAGGTTTGTTGGGCACAAGTTTCTGTACATCATCAGTTCTAGCCTTTAAATCCTATCAGCGGTTCTCTACTGGGGGCGATTCTTGCCCCTAGACGTTTGGCAACTTCAGTTAACATTCTGCCTACCACAGTGGGTAGAGGCTGGGGACGTTGCTCACCCCGATACAGTGCCCAGGACAGCGCCCACAGAGAACCACGTGGCACCGGTGCCAGTGGCCCTGAGTCAAGAAACCCCTCCACACCTCTTCTCTCTGGTCTAACCCGGCTTGTGGCTTGCTGAGGGCTTCTCTGTCAACTTCTCCCTCTTGGATCAACCTGATTTTTCTACACTTTGATACATTGTTGATACATTGCTACATTACTGATACATTAGCTTAGGATAGACAGAACTGCTCTTCTGCTTTTTCCTTGAGTTCAGTCACACTAGTATTGCTAAACCTTTCTTTCTGTAGGACTGAAAACAGTTTTCTATCCCTTGTTTCCCACCTTCTTGTTTTAGCTTTAGATAAAACAAGGTCGCTTGTTTAGGTCGCTTACATACCGCATCAGCTAGATTTCATTTTTCGACTAAATCTGGAGTTTTTATCACTTGGGAGAGCTAACCCTTTTACATTATTCGGTGACTCTGGGCTTGTTCATGCCATCTTACATCGTTTGCTTTTTAACACACCAAGCAAACCTCCTCATTCTCCTCTTTTTTCTGAATTCCTTTTTGTTGAGATGACGAAACTCTTCCTTGCTCCACTCTCCCCTCGGGTACCTGGGAGTCACATATTCTGCCTTCAGTCTCCTACTGGTTACCTCACACCACCTCAACACTAACACCTGCATCCCAATCTGCTTCCAGAACAAGCCTCGCTCCTTCAACGAAATGTCAACCTGCGTTACCATTCCACACTTGAATCTGTGCTCCTTAGCAGCAGGGACTCAGCGCTGGCAGCGAGCACACAGCAATCTGGGAAGGCAAATGTGTCTAGGACCATTTCAGGATATTTTTTTAAACCTTTAAGATGAATTTCAGGGCATTTAAAGGTTACACTTATAATCTGGGGTTTACCTGACTATAATGCTTCATTCTCATGAATGACATGTATGTAACCTGTCATTTATACCTATGCACATGTATATTTGATATTCTATTTGTTCAGCAACACAGAGCTAACAACATTGCCTCCTTCTAATGGGGGACCAAGTCAAACTTAGCAAAGATTCTTACAGTACTAGTTTTGAACAGTGGGTTATTCTGACTTGTCTAGACAAGAATTCAGATTACTTTAATGACATTCTAGCTAAAAGGAGAAAATATTTAAATGTTTTGTCTGTATTATAATCATCACCTTCAATATTATTTATGAGAAAATTACATTAGAAAAGCACTCCTTTAAGTTTTGATGGCATAAATACTGGGAATATTCCATAATATTACTCCATGTATCAAATTCAACAGTTGAATTCTTCACTTGGAATTCACATAGAAAATCTTAAAAAAAAAAAAAAAACAGGAAAAATAACATACATAAAGATGGAGAGATTTTTAAAGCTTAAAATAGTTACAGGTTATAGTCTTGGGCAATGGCACCCTACTCCAGTACTCTTGCCTGGAAAATCCCATGGATGGAGGAGCCTGGTAGGCTGCAGTCCATGGGGTCGCACAGAGTAGGACACGACTGAAGCGACTTAGCAGCAGAAGCAGCATAGTCTTGGGATATACTGGAAAGTGAAAGTGTTAGTTACTCAGCTGTGTCTGACTTTTTGCAACCCCATGGACTGTAGTCCAGCAGGCTCCTCTGTACACAGAATTTTCCAAGCAAGAATACTGGAATGGGTAGCCATTCCCTTCTCCAGAGATATTCCCAACCCAGAGATCCAACCTGGGTCTCCTGCACTGCAGGCAGATTCTTTACCATCTGAGCCACCAAGAAAGTTCCAGGATATACTGGACTAACACTAAAATTGAAACTGAGAAATTGGGACTTCCCAGGTGGTCCAGTGGTTAAGAAAGAATCTGCCTTGCAATGCAGGGGATGCAGATCCAATCACTGATCAGGGAACTAATAACCCACATGCCCTGGAGCAACTAACTGAAGCCCTGTTCCTCAACTAGAGAGTCCATGCAACAAAGATCCCCCATGCTACAACTAAGACCCAATGGAACCAAATAAATACGCTTAAAAAAAAAGAGAGAGAGAAACATCTAAATAAACCATAGGTAAAGCATGTCCTCAGGCAAGTTAATTAAACACTAGGTCCTCCGCCAGGGGACCTCCCTGGAGGTCCAGTGGTTAAGACTCTGAACTTCCACAGCAGGGCTTGGGGTTTGATCTCTGGTCTGGGAACTAAGATCCCACATGTCATGCAGCATGGCCAAAAAATAAAAAAATAAACGTTATCAAGTCAAAGGGGTCCATAAGAAAGCAAATCTCAGAAAAGTACTCAAAAAGAGTTGAGAATTACTCCATCTCCTGTTTTCATTCCTTTCACATAAGAATCACCCAAAGACATATGAAGATCAAGGTGGGGGGGGGGGAATTCTAGAAAGAAAAAAAAGAGGCCGTGAATGGGGCTCTGGTCCGTTCCCCAGCCTGGGTTCCAGGCACTCAGGAACTTGGCTGGCCTGCTCTCCAGCCAGGAGCTGGCAATGTAGGGCTCTCTGGCATCTGGGATCTCAGAACAGGGGCTTCTGGGCGAGGCAGGGGCACCCATGAGAAAGAATTTGACACTCTACACTGACTCTATTGGAGAGCAGGGATTTTTGGTGCTCTGATGACAGAACTACCCACTGGAACAGAGGTTTTTAGATTTAGGCTTCTAGCATTTATTCCCATGGATCCCTTTAGATTCTAATCAAGAGTTAAGAGCTATTTACATAGGCTCTGTGTTGACACCCATCACACTACACACTGGTCATCACAGGTTAAGAGTCCAGTGAGTCCAGTGAGAGAAAATACCCTCCCTTTCCTTTTTTATTATTTCCCCAACAGTTATACTTTTTGCTCCATCTAGATCCAGACCTACTGGCTTCAGGGGAGCACTGAGTCAGCCAGCACTCTTCCTGAAGAGGGCCCGCTGGTAGCTGTGTGTGGCTTTGCGGGCCACACACAGCATCTATCACGTCTTTTTCCTCCGCAGTATACCGCGGATGGTTCCAGGACTCTACAAAATGGGCCACAGTGGACACGGCACACAGGCCTGTCGCCTACCAACCCCTGGCCTCGAGTTTAGCTGTCCCAAGAGACACATTATACTATAACCCCAGCTACAATGTGCTCTAACTCAGCCTCAGTGATGCAGTCTCTTGCATTTTTCATTTAACCCACACACATGCTGAGGTGTCCGGCAGCTCCCTCCCTTCCCGGTTGCCAGGCCCACCCAGCAAAGGCTCAGGTTTCCCAGCAGGGAGGGTCCTCAGCCACTCTCAGAAGCTGCTCTATGAGCAGGATCAATTCCATCCACACAGAAATGCAGGAAATTCTGGGGTAATTTCAGTTTTAGTGGCTGTGAGAGCTGATAATGAAGCCAGAAGAGGATGGAGAGACAGTACAAACTACACCTTTAGACCAAGGGTGGGGGGTGCGGAATTGATGATCCTTCTCTAAACCAAACCAGTGCATTCATAAAGCTGAGAGAGCTGTTAAGGACCCCAAGAAAACTGTCAAAATTCTATATTCAAAATAAGAGTCCTTTTCCAACACCCTTGGAGGATAGTAGCTGTGTGTCACTACAGCGCCATCAGTCTTCATTCCTGTATGGGAAGGGCTGTGACTGGCTAGAGAAC
>SJYF01000457.1:1147544-1160311 GCA_006410515.1 Procapra przewalskii
TGGAGGCGGGGCCTGGGCGCCGGGGGCGGAGAGTGAGCCGGGGGCGGGCGGCGGGCGGCCCCGCCCCCGCCTCGCAGTCGGGACCCGCCCCCAGCCGCTGCGCCGCGGCGCGAAGAGCGTCCCGCCCCGCAGGCCGCGAGCCCCGCCTCACTAGTATGGAGCAGGAGGCGTGTCCTGCTGGCGTCACGCCCCCTCCGCTCTTTCCTCGGAGACGGGGGGAAGTGTGTGGAGCAGGCTTGGGTGGGCGAAACCATCCGCGATGGTCAGGCGGGGAGGGCGGGCCGTACCATCCGCGGGAGGAGCCCTGAATGCGCGCCCGGGCGATGCAGGGCAGGCCAGTCCTGGGCTGTCCTAGGAGGCCGGGCCGTGCGGGCATCTAGCGCCCAGGCCCCTAGTCTGCGCGGCGCCCCCTTCCTTGGTGTGCAGGTCCGAGGTAGTCCCCTGCTTTCTTCCCGGAGGTTGCACACGTGTGTCCCGAGAGCGGCGGCAGTGCCCAGCCAGCAACCTGACCCCCAGCGCCCTCACCCGCGGTCTGGGCTCCAGCCACCGCTGCAGGCTCGCCTCTGGTACCGTGCTCTGCCGTCAGGCACCTGTCCCCCGGTGGCCCACGCAGGCCCCATCTGCCAGTGAAGTGGTACCCCTTAGGGCGACGCGGAAAGTATGGTGTATCTCAAGGTAGACTTTCGAACACGGTGATGCAGCGGGCCCGCGAGTCCCTCTGGTGGCCTTGCCCTCCAGGACGTTAAGGAAAAGGCAAGGCCTTTCCTACCGCAGAGGCATGGAGCCCAAACGGCTGTCCATTTCTACAGAAACATTCCTCCTTGGTGGGATCTCTGTCTGGAGAAGGGCTCGCACGCTGCCCCGGGACCGTGATTCAGGAGGGAGTCAGTAGGGAGCCGCCGGGAAGGACCTCCCTCCTAAGACTTCAGGACTCCACCAGCACCATGAACCTGCAGGCAGTCTGCGTAGTCCTGCAGAAATGCTCCGTTTTCCAGAGAGACGGCTGTGATAGCAGTGCCTCGGCTAGGGTGCAATGAGCCACTGACCAGTGGAGAGTTGGAGGGAAGGGACCCACACAATTCAGTGGTGCAGACCAGCTACCTGTGTTTGCAGGGCCCAGTGCAAAGTCAGAATGAACGGTCCCTTGTTCAAGAGTCACTAAGAATTTTAAGGCAAGGACAGAAGATTATTATACCCGGCTGGGGCCCCAACTGATGGCACTGCTCACAGGCACCCTGAAGCAGCCCTGGCCTGGCTGGCCTCACCCTCTCTCCACCTGGGACTGAAGCTGTCACCTGGTTCCCATCAAGTGTGTGAGGCGGCAGAGGTCTCTGTCCAGGAGAGCCTGGGGATGTGCTGTCCCCTGATGGCCCAAAACAAGTCCCAAGGCTGTTGAGACCCAGGCCCTGCACCCCTGTCTGGCCTCTGTGCCTGGCCTCCTCTACCCAGGCCCCCCATGATCTGCCTGCCCTTCCTCTCCTTCTCTTCACAGGGCCAGCTCCAGAGGAGAAAGAGCTGGAAGCGTCGTCAGTGACACTGGCCCAGAGGCTCACACATCTGGGGGCCCTCTTTAGGAAAAGTAAATGAAAATGAGGTAGAAGTGGGGCCTTTGCTTTCCTCTGCCTCCACCCATGGCTTCCCCCCAGTGGTGGCACCAGGATGGTTTATGAACAATAAAGAAAGATTTGTGCACAATGGGCGTGTCTGCCTACTTTCTTCCCAATTTCTTTGTTAAAGACTTGCTGCTATTTCCCCAAGGACCACATTTAGGTGTATGAAGTAAAAAGCCATGTATAATTGTTCATAGAACTACCTGGATGACAGCAGGTGCTGTGAAGCCGGGAAGGGAGGAGGGAAGGTGGGAGCAGGCAGGCAGGTGAAGGAGCTTTGCAGGACCCGTGGGGAAAGGTAGAAAGAACTCTGCTCAGGTGCCAGTGGAACAGACAGAGCCCCGCTCCATGCAGCCCTGTCTCAAGCTGGAGAAGGTCAGGGACAATGTAGGGGAAAGGTGAGCCTTGAACCCTGCCTGGCAGAGCATGTAAGACAGTGCACAAAGCCTGTGGCAGTCAGGATGGGGTGCAAGGTGCTGTACTCGCAGGGGAGATTGCAAGGTGAAAGCTGGAGGAGGTGTGGGGAGGCAGGATTGGGGTCATCTTTAGAGGATGGCTGGGATATGGGGCTTTGGTTAAAAAAAAAAAAATGAGTGGGGAAGAAAACCCTACAAATAAGGGCGAATCTCTTGGCTTGTCAAGGCAGCCAGCATGGCAGAGAATAAGCCACTTCAGTTTGCACAGGTGAACAGGAAGTCACCAGCAATGAGTCACACCACATTGCTGCTATGCTCAACCCCTCTAAGAGTTCCTCATCTCATTTAGAGCAAAAGCGAAGTCCATGCAGTGCCTGTGAGGTCTCTACCATCCCTCTCCCTTCCACACCTCTGACCTCAGCTCCTGCCACCCTTCCCCTCATCTGCTCTGTTCCAGCCAGCCTCCTAGCTACTCCTGGCTCACTCCAAGTGTGATTCAGCCTCAGGGCCTTTGCACTGCTGATTTCCTGTGCTTAAAGCACTCTTCTCAAAGTATCTCCAAGACTCTCTCTCTCACTCCATGAAGTCTTTCTCAACTTCACTTTCTCAAAAGAGGTTTAAAACTGTAAACTCCCAACCCATTCCCTACCTTGCTTCCTTTTCCTATGGTTCTTCTGTAGATACATGTAGCTTGCAATGTAGTTGCATAACCATGTAACTTATTTACAGGTAACATATGATACAACTGTGTAACCATGTAGTTTACTTACATGTAAGGTACAATATAACTTATTTACATGTAAGGTATGATATAACTGTATAACCATATAGCTTATTTACATGTAATGTACAATGCAACCACATAACCGTGTAACTTTTACTGTGTCTATCCTCCAATACCCCCTCCCCCTGTACACACACATAAATAATAGAATCTAAGCTCCAGAAGACCAAGAATTTTACTCTGTTTTGTTCACTGATGTATGCCAAGCACCCGTGCTAGTATCTGGCAAATAAATATTTGTTGAATGCATGAACCAGTGCTTCTAATAAATGGTGTATTGGCTATCTATTGCTTTGTAACAAATTATCCCAAACTTAGTGTCTGAAAACAACATACATTATCTCACAGTCTCTGTGGGTTGGGAATCTGGGCATAACTTGACTGGGTCCTCTACCTCAGGGTAGGTCATGAGTAGCCTCCAGGGCTGTGGTCTCACTTGATGGCTTGACTAGGGAAGGATCCATTTCCAACCTCACATGTTTGTGGGGAGATGGACTGAGGGCCTCAGGTCCTTGCTGGTTCTTGGCTGGAGGCCTGTTCAGTTTCTTTGCCACATGGACCTCTCCAGAAAGGAGATGGAGAGAAGAACCAGCAGGTTGCTTCATCAAAGCCAGCAAGGAACAGAGTCAGCATGGAAGACAGAAGTTGCAGTGTTGCACAAAGTAATCCCAGAAGCATCTTCCAATCAATCACCCTTGTCTATTCTGTTTGTTAGAAGCATGTCTCAGGTCCTGCCCAAATACAAGGGGAGTGGGAACCAGGAAGACACAAACAGCAGGGAGAGAGAATCCCCCAGGACCATCTTAAAGCCTGCCCATGGGGCATTTCTCTTTCTGTGTAAAAGAGACACTGTGATGTAGTCAGGAGAGCCCTGGGCTTGCAGTCTACAGTGCTGGGTGTGGACAAGTGGCTTTGCCACTTGTCGAGTGAATGTGGATGAGGCCACGTCACCTCCCTGAGATCCAGTTCCCTGCTTTCCATGGGGATGGTCATGAATCTCTCAGGGAATTCTGCAGAGGAGGCAGTGAGCTGTGTAGGAAGGCCTCCAGCATACATGCGGATGTCTATTGTTCTTCAGGCTTGAGCCCCCGTTTTCTCCAGAGGACAGTTCAACAGTGAAGTCCCTAAAAGATGAGGGCAGGAGATACTAACCTCACCTGTGACACAGCCTCCTTGAGGACCCCAGCCCAATGCAGCAGGGAAATGGCCACCATGGCAGGGTTAAAGCATGATGTTGGCTCAAGACAGAATCATGACTCTCAGGCAGACATGCAATCAACGGGTGGCAAACAGCTTCCTGAGCTCATTGATTGATTGAGGGAACAGTAAGATGTCACAGCCTGTTCAAAGGAAAATGCGAAGAACAAACACTTATATAGGATGAAATATTGGCTTGAACTTACAATTTGTGCAAAACTGGCTTTGAGTGGAAGAATTTGACGGCCATGGGGTGAGGGTTGTCCCTTCCTCACATAGTCAACAATGGAGGGACATCTGCATCGTCACCCATTCCTGACAACTTAGACTGTAGAATAGCTCAAAGACAGTGAAAAACTGGAATCAGAAAACCCAGAAGGTTCAGCTCTAAAGAGAGCAGTTTCCCACTGGAGATGCCCAGCAAACATTTCGTTTGTTCCAGGTCTCCATATACTAGTAATACACTAGTGTATTACTTTGCTTGGGCCGCAGTAAAAGAGTGCCACAGACTGCGTGTGGGTGCCTGTGCTTAAATAATTTCATATATGTTTGTGTTTATTGGCTTTGCTGGGTCTTTGTTGCTGCTTGGGCTTTTCTCTAGCTGGGGTGAGCAGGGAATACTCTCTAGTTGTGGTGCAAGTGGCTTCTCTTGTTGCTGAGCATGGGCACTTGGGCTTCAGTAGTCGCAACACATGGGCTTAGTTGCCCCGCAGCACATGGAATCTTCCCAGACCAGATCGAACCAGCGTTTCCTGCGTTGGCAGGTGGTTTCTTTACCACTCAACCACCAGGGAAACTCCAGACTGCATGATTAAGCAACAGTTATTCTCTCAAGTCTGGAGGCCAGGAGTCCAAGATCAAGGTGTGGACAGAGCTGGTTCCTTCTGAGGCTGGAAGAACAGCCTGCAGTCACTGTCCACAGTGATTTTGGAGCCCAAGAAAATAAAATCTGTCATATATATATATACACATATATATCATCTGCTACTACAAAAAAGCCAACTTTCTCCCAGTTTTATCCTGACCTTTTGTTAAGCAAGTTTTTAAATTAAGTCTTCTTTATATAAATAAGTTCAGTGATACAAACTCATGTTTTTAAGCTGTGAAACTAACTTTCTACTTATCACTTTCAGGCACCCAGAGTCTTAATTGTAATACCGGATCTTCACCTAGATTTTTGCTGTGTAAACTGTATTGTTCAGTTAAAAAGAAAGAAAGAAAGAAAGATCACAAAGCACCAACTGAGGATGGCAGTAGCATTTCTCAGCTTTTGCCTGTGTGCACAGCCTTTGACAACTTTGCCAGTGAAAGAGCTTTGTCCCGGCCATGCCCCAGAACAGCTGTGCCCATGGCACAAAGCTTTGCCTGCGGCTCCTATTTCACAGCAATCATCTCTCCCTGGCCTCGTCGTGGTCACACCACGACGACTGCCCACCCCTCAGTCCAACCACAAGTTCGGGAAATTGGCTGCTCCCAATGAAAGCTGGGTGGTGACCCCTTTACAGCAGGACCCCATCAGACCTCCTTGGGCCACTCGGCTGCCAGTGACACAGCGACCTGGCCACTTGTTGGCAACCAGCAACTTTCCAAACCCAGCTGCTGCCTCAGCTTCCTTTGTGATTGGGCCAGTTTCTAAATTAGGTTCACAGTCAAGAGGCATGGTCTGTGATGTTGTGCATGTGAAAATCTGTTTCTCCTTGAAGTACAAAAGTTAATACCAACAAAAGCTTTTGCAGGGCTGAGCTCACTTTGTTCTAGTCTTGGCCACCAGTGTCGGGGGTCCAGGGAGGTGGATGGACAAAACCCACCTCTGCCCAAAGCATCCAGCCAGGCTGTGCACCCACTTCCTGGTCTGAGAAACGGAACCAATAAGCAAAATTCAACTTCTCTTTGTTGTTTGCTATGAAGAGTGATCCAATTTAAACATTACTCAAAGGTCCCTGGCTTATTTCACTGAGCTCAGTATCTTCAGCATTCCTCCACGTTGCAGCTCAGGACAGGAGCTCCTTCTTTAAGGTGGACTAATATTTCATAGTCAGAACAGAGCCCCTTGTTTATCCATTCACGCATCAGTGACACTCGGACTGTGTCCACCCTGTGGCTATTGTGGACAGTGCTGATGTGAACACAGTGTACAGCTCCTTGCTTCACAAGTGGAATTGCTGGATCATATAGTAATTTTATTTTTAATTGCTGGAGGTATCGCCGTACCATTTTCTACAGTGGCCACGTAATTTGACATTCCCATCAGCAAGGCCCAAGGACTGCAGTTTCTCCACATCTTTGCCAAAAGTTATTATTTTCTGGTTTTTGATAGTGGCCATTCTCATGGGTGTGAGGTGCTAGCAATGATTTTTAAGACTCCTTTTGCTTTCAAATTTCTTTTGCTGTCTTTCCCTCCCCTCCTACCTTCTGAAATACTTAAGAGGTTTTATATATACATATCATAAAAAGAAATTCCTAAAATGAGGAATTGGGAAGTTTAAAGTTAAATTTCCCAGAGGGGTTGGAATGAATGACTTTATACCACCCTGAACTCTCCTGGCCAGAGCCTGCCCTGTCACACTTTACAGCTGGATTTGAGGTTCATGAAAACATACGGTATTATAAATTAAAACTACTTTAAACTCATTTTATTAATTTATTTAAACTTACAGTAAGAAACTGATTCCCTGTTACTCAATGATAAATAGCATTCTGTGAAAAATCATTATTTAAAAACATGATTAGCGAGAACAGTGGCATGCTCCATATTTCTGCAAATCTCTTTAACGTCTAGCCTAATAGAAGACAGCTGGATTCTCATGTCTGCTTCTGTGTTCAGACCGTTGTAATGTGTTGTTTCAGTTGATGTCTGTGAAGAAAGTTTGGCCTTGAGATGTGTAGCAGGATAACAGAGGAGAGTTTACACAGACTCTCCACCTGCATGAAGACATTTCTCTCAGGTTCGTTGCCACGTGGACTCCAGCACCATAGCAATGAACCTTTCCTGGTGTTAGACCAGACCGCACTGATCTCTCTGGCTGGTTGGATGGATCTGTTTCTCATACATTATTTTGTAACGTGGCCATTTAGTCATTTGGAAAATATTAATCGCCTGAGTTATGCACTTATTCCAAATGTTGGCCCATCTCAGCGTGTCTGTGCTCAGTCACTCAGTCATGTCTGACTCTTTGCAGCCCCATGGACTAGCCTGCCAGGCTTCTCTGTCCGTGGAATTTTCCAGGCAAGAATACTGGAGTGGGTTGCCATTTACACCTGTAGGGGATCTTCCCTACCAGGGGATCAAACCTGTGACTCTTGAGGCTCCTGCGTTAGCAGGCAGATTCTTTACCACTGGGCCACCTGGGAAGCCCGACCCACCATTTCATTAGACAATATAAAAATCAGAGTTGTAGGGAATGTAAATTGATGCAGACACTATGGATAACAGAAAAGAGATTTCTCAAAAAGTAAAAATAGAACTACCATATGATCCAGCTATTCCATTTCTGGTTTCCAGGCAAGAGTACTGGAGTGGGTTGCCATTTCCTTCTCCAGGGGATCTTCCCAACTCAGAGATCGAGCCCTGGTCTCTCACATTGCAGGCAGACACTTTAACCTCTGAGCTACCAGGGAAGCCCCTTCCAAAGACTATAAAAACACTAATTCAAAAGATATATGCATTCAGTGTTCACAGCAGTATTATTTACAATAGCCAAGACATGCAAACAACCTAGGTGTCCATCAGCAGATGAATGGATAAAGAAGGTGATTTATATAAGGGACATTCTTAGTGACACTGTCCTTCCTTTACGGTGAGAGTGTGGCAATGAGCTGCCCGGGGACAAACAAGCAGGGGCTGCTACCAGGTCTTCACTGGGGGGTCCAGAAAAATGCAAGGAACTTCTTAGTATTATCAGATAAGTACTTTTTTGTATCATTTATTTTTCAATTGAAGTATAGTTTATTTACAATGTTGTGTTAGTTGCAAGTGTACAGCAAAGTGATTCAGTTATAAATATATATGTGCATATGGTTTTTTTCAGATTTTTTCCCACTTTTGGTTACTTATAATTCCCTGTGCTATACAGTAGGTCCTTGTTGCTTACCTCTTTTACATATAATAGTGTGTATCTGTTAATCCCAGACTGCTAATTTTTAAAAGGAGTATTGACCAAGCTGATCCCTGAACGGGTCTGGACACCCTCGCTTTGAGAAAAGCTGGTTAGGCGTGCGTGTCCCACGGGAGAATGCTGTCCTTGGAATGGTTTCTAGTTAGTTACCTGCCAGATCTCTCCAACATTGTCTTCTCCTTTCCATCTTTTTCCTGCTTATTGTCCTACAGCTGGGAGCCAGCACGGTGAGAGGTCCCAAGCAGGTGTTCAGTGGTCCGTGTGACCCTTCCTCTTTTTCTTTGGAGCAGAACCCTCATTTCACACACTCCCCCCGGCCCTCTCACTCCACAGGAACCGTGCAAATATCATCTGTGCCAATCATTACCAATCGCTCGGTTCTATAATGCCGTAAGAGATCCCTTGCAAGGAGGTCGCCAAGCAGTGGACATGTGGCAACAGCAGCAGGAGGGAGCAGCAAGCACGTGCGCCCAGGGGGGCCAGGAATTTAACAGGATTCCAGTCGTACAAAGCACACTCTCACACCGCAGTGGAACTTACCACGAATCAGCAACAGAGGTGACAGGAACCTTCCCACCACCACCCCAGTATTTGGACCCTGTATCACATGCCCTTGGGGCAGAGTACACAGAACACAAGGTTTGCCCTTCTGACTATCTGCAGGCATCCAGGTCACGGGCTTGAGCGCAGGTAGCCCCGCCATCCCCTGCCGTCCACAGTGCTGCATTATCTTGCAGAGCTGAGGCACTGGGCCATGGAACGGCAGCTCCCCGCCCCTGGGGGAGGGCGGCGAGGGGGTCACAGTTCTGCCTTCTCTCTCTGCCTCATTGGAGAGGAATTGGGCAATGTTTGTCTTTCGGTGATTGGTTTATGGCTCTGGGCACGGTGTCCTCAGGGGTTCATCCACGTGGTGGTGTGGGGCCGAATTTCCTTCCCTTATAAGGCTGAACGATAATCGTGCTGAATTCTGAAAGAGAGAAAGAGAGAGGATTTCTTGACTAGGTCAATGAACCGTCAAAACATGATAATCAGCAGAGAGCAGAGTGAGGGGAACAGACCACACAGTGGGAAGGAGAAGGCTCGGGGTTCTGGGAGCACAGGAGACGGGGCCGGAGCCAGCACCCAGGTCCTGTTTTAAGGGAGGTGCCAATCTGACGGGCTGGAGGAGACACGAGGCCGGAGCTGCGAGGTGACCCAGGCTATGCGGCTGTCACTCGGCCTGGTCTCAGCCACCTGGGGTCTGGATGCGATTTCCGGGGCTTTGGGATGGTTAATTTCATGTGTCTGTGGGGCTGGGCTGGGGTGCCCAACTTTGTGATCAAATATCAGTCTAGATGCTGATGTTTGAGTCAGACTTTGAGTACAGTAGGTCACCCTCTGCAATGCAGGTGGGCCTCACCCAACAGGTTGAAGGACTTAAGAGGAAAGATTGACTTTCCCTGGGGAAGGAGTTTTCCCAGCAGACTCCTTACCTGAACTTCCAGCCTGCTAACCCGCTTGCACACTTGAGGCTTGCCAGCATCAACACGGCACGAGCCCGTTCCTTAAAAACAGTCTGTGTTTCTGCCTCTGTGTGTGTGTGTCGTGACGTCAGTCCCTCAGTCGTGTCTGACTCTTTGTGATCGCCCTGAGCTGTAGCCCACCAGGCTCCTCTGTCCATGGGATTCTCCAGGCAAGAATACTGGAGTGGATTGCCATTCCCTTCTCCAGCAGATCATCCTGACCCAGGGATCAAAACCCAGTCTCCTGCATTGCAGATGGATTCTTTACCATCTGAGCCACCAGGGAAGCCCCATGTGTATGTACATATATCTATGTATCTTTCGTCCTTTTATACAGGACATTGACATGAACTTGAGCAAACTTTGGGAAATGGTGAGGGATAGAGAGTCCATGGGGTTGCAAAGAGTCAGACACGACTGGGTGACTGAACAAACAAAAACAACAACAATCTATCTATCTCTCCATCCTTCTGGTTCTGATTCTCTGGAGACTTCTAAGACAGGACCTCTTTCTGTCTCTATTGTAGGTTCTTATACACTGAGGCCACCAGGAAAGCAGCGGGCTTCATTTTTTTACTGCCCCATTCCTTCCTTTCCTACTGTCTCTAGCAAGGTCCCTGTGGGAGGACCTGGAGGGCTCATGTCTGGGTTCTTCCTAGAGGGATGATTCAGCTGGGGGCTTAGCCTCACAAGACATGCTTTTGAGCCCTGCTTCCTCTCTGCCCATAGCCATCAGGATCCTTGGGAACGGTGTCCTGCCTGGAAGGGCTCACCTGCCTGGCTGAGGAAGAGTGAGTGAGGAGAGGGATCAGAGAGGACACACAGACAGGCAGATGGCTGCCAGCCTCTTTCTCAGCCCTGCCCGGTGGCTGGCCATGCTGACATTTGCAGGGCTTGGGGTCTCTGTGTCTTGTCAGCCGGGTAAGGCTGACAATGGAGGTCCGGGGGAGAGAGAGGAGGAGCTGGCATGCTGTCCTCTGCCCTTGAGATGGCTCAAAATTAGCACAAAAAGGAGTATTGAAACAAAACATTTTTTCTTTTCTTCTTGCCCCCCCATTCTTGGCTCTTTTCTGAATCTTGCTGAAATGATTGTTTACCCTCTCTTGAGAAATCAGGGAACAGAGCTGCTGTTTCTACAACATATTTTCAATGAGAAGGAAAGAGAGAACCAAGTCTGGGTGGGTGGCAGGCTGGCCAACAGCTGGCCGTCCTGCGGGCTGCACTGCCCTCTCTTTGCCCATCGGACTCGGTGGCCTCTCGTGTGTTTGCATCTGCACATATTACATGATCCAAATGCAGTTTTAGATAATGCAGATCAATGTACTTCTCTTAGGTGAAAATATTAGGGCCAGTAGGAAGATTAAAGAGTAGAATTATTACAGGAAAACAGTATTCATGCAATTAGAGACTTGGAAGAAAACTCCTGGTCCCTTTGTATGGGGAGAAAACTGTCCGGACAAGTTGAAGGCTCTTGGCAGACCCGAGAGCCATGAAGACAGGCTGGGCCCTCATCCCGCTGGGGCTCTTCCGGCTTAACTACCTCTTCAGGGCACCCTCTGTGACTGCTTTCAATTTGAACAAAGAACACAGATGCTTTCCTGGTCAGGATTCAGATGTCTTGTTTAACAATGAGATGGAACCCTGTATAATTAGCTAAGTGTTTGCCAATTACATATTAAAAGTTTTCAAAGCCTTTTAAAAAGCATTTCTCACTTATTCAGATTCCCCTGTAAGCTTATCTATCTCACATCTTATCTCACAGCCGAAGTGTCTGCTAACAAAGATGTTTCCACTCCTGGCTTGTTCTAACCCTCAGCCATCCTGATTTCCTGAAGACAAGTTTGCTCTCTGTTTTTAAAAATCAAGGAGGCCTTGAGCTACAGAGTAGTTTGGGGTACACTTTTGGTTCATTTTTAGTAAGGTGTGCATTGGCTTTCTCCATGATTATCGTTTCTTGGAACAGCTGTGGGGCCCTGTTTCTGAGGCCGGGAAGAGTTCCTGCTTCCCCCTCCTCCATCAGTCACTTCAGCGGCTCAGGCCGAGGAACATGCACCCTCACCTGGCAGGGATGTTCTTCTTTTTTTAATGAGTATTATTATTATTTTTATCTTACTTCTTTTTGGCTGCGCTGGGCCTTCTTTGCTGCCCGAGGGCTTTCTCTAGTCGCAGTGAGCGGGGGCTGCTCTTCCAAATGAGGGCTTCTCGGTGCCATCTCTTGCTGTGAAGCATGGGCTCAGTAGTTGAGGTGTGGCAGCCTAGTGGGATGGAACCCACGCCCCCTGCATCAGAAAGATGAACCACTGGACCACCAGGGAAGTCCCTGGGAGGGATGCTCTTGATAAAACCCTGAGGCATTCTTTTCCTTTCAGAAGGGTTTTTTTTTTGTTTGTTTTTTTGCACCAGTCTTTAGCTGATGCACTTTGTCTTATCGCAGAAAGCTCAGGGGTTCGTAAGAAGCCCACAACATCTCAAGCAGGGGCAGGTTTGCTGGTCTGCAGCAATGCAGCATGAACTCTGATGCTTCCCCGGGTGGCTCAGTAAAGAATCCACTTGCAATGCAGGAGACCTGGCTTTGATCCCTGGATAGGGAAGATCCCCTGGAGGAGGGTATAGCAACCATTCCAGTATTCTTGCCTGGAGAATTCCATGGACAGAGAAGCCTGGCGGGCTACAGGACCCAAAGAGTGGGACACGACTGAGCGACTCTCACTTTTTTCAAGTCACTAAGCACACTTCTTCCAACATAGCCCCAGTGTTATGATGGGCACAGCTTTCCCGGATGAATCAGCCCCTCCTCTCAGCTCAGAAATTCCCCACACTCAAGGCACCCCCTCATGTCAACATGAGTTGGGTTGGTGGGAATTAATCAGCTCTGCACCTCTTTTTTTTTTTGAAAGTGAAAGTGAAGTCACTCAGTCGTGTCCAACTCTCTGCGACCCCATGGACTGTAGCCTACCAGGCTCCTCTGTCCATGGGATTCTCCAGGCAAGAAAACTGGAGTGGGTTGTCATTTCCTTCTCCAGGGGATCTTCCCCACCCAAGGACTGAGCCCAGGGATCGAACCCAAGTCTCCCACATTGGAGGCAGATGCTTTAACCTCTGAGCCACCAGGGAAGCCTTTTTTTTTTTTTTGCGGGGGCGGG
>SJYF01000457.1:1160338-1182401 GCA_006410515.1 Procapra przewalskii
GGGGTGGGTGATATAATTGCTTTACAATGTTGAGTTAGTCTCTGCCGTACAACAGAGTGAATCAGCTATACGTGTATATATATACATCCCCTCCCTCTTGGGCCTTCCTCCCACCCACCATCCCACCCCGCTAGGTCATCACAGAGCACTGAGCTGGGATCCCTGGGCTACATAGCAGCTCCCACCAGGCGACTATTTTACACACAGCGGTGTGTACATGTCAGTACTCTCTCCCAATTCACTGCACCCTCCCCTTCTCCCTCAGTTCTCTTTGTATGCACTTTTATTCCCCGCATTTTGTTTTTATTCACTGTGCTCATCTGCCTTTGGAAACCGGTGATTTATAAATAAGTATTTGTTATTGATCATTGACAAGATAGGAAGTGTTATGCATGTGGAACTCCAGAAATAAATCACCAGTGACTGGGCAACCCATTTTTTATCTATTGCAAATATATTTCCTGCATTAGCAGTTTGCCCAGATGGCCTTCCAGTTTGTCGTGTGAAGATGAGATCTTCCCGTGGAGCAATGATGCTTGGAACGTTTTATCTTCCTCTTCATGGCCCTGCTTCCCCTGGGTTCTAGTCTACTGTCTGTCTCCTTGTCGACAATCCCTCAAGGTGTGATGCAACCATGTGAGTGTTATGGAGTCACAGTCGGTCTTGTGTTGTTTACGAGCAATCCTTCTCCACGGGACGAAATGTGCTCTAAGGACAGGTCACGTGTGGTACACAAGAGCAGGTGTTACTGTTATCTTTTCAACCTTTTTATTTTGGAAATTTTTGTTTGCACAAAAGTAGAAGGAAGGGGCTTCCCCGTGGTCCAGTGGCTAAGACTCCAAGCTCTCAATGTGCAGGGGGCCCGGGTTCTATCCCCTTGTCAGAGGGCTGGATCCCACACACCACAACTAAGACCTGGAGCAGCCAAATAAACAAATAAAAATAAAATATTTTTTAAAAACTAGAGGGGAGAGTATCATGAACCTGTGTGACCCATCATTCGGCTATAAGATTATCAACATTTTGCCAATTTTTATGACTTTTTTTCCTTTTTATTATTAGAGTAATAGTTGATTTACAACGTTGTGTTAGGTCCTGACGTACAACAGAATGATAATATACATTATCTGAATTCTTTTTTTGGATTCTTTTCCATTCGGAGAAGGCAATGGCACCCCACTCCAGTACTCTTGCCTGGAAAATCCCATGGATGGAGGAGCCTGGTGGGCTGCACTCCGTGGGGTCGCTAAGAGTCGGGCACGACTGAGCAACTTCACTTTCACCTTTCACTTTCATGCATTAGAGAAGGAAATGGCAACCCACTCCAGTATTCTTGCCTGGAGAATCCCAGGGACAGAGGAGCCTAGTGGGCTGCCGTCTATGGGGTCGCACAGAGTCGGACGCGACTGAAGCGAATTCTTTTCTTGGATTCTTTTCCACTACAGACACTAAATACAGTTCCCTGTGCCATACAGCAGGTCCTCGTTTATTTTATATACAGTAGTGTGAATATGTGTATTAGTCACTCAGTCATGTCTGACTCTCTGTGACCCCATGGACTGCAGCCCACCAGGCTCCTCTGTCCATGGGATTCTCCAGGCAAGAGTACTGGAGTGGGTTGCCATGCTCTCCTCCAGGGGACTATATCAACCCCAAACTCCTAATTTATCCCTTCCCCACACTTTCCCCTTTAGTAACCATAAGTTTGTCTTTTATGTCTGTGAATCTCTTTCTGTTTTGCAATAAATTCATTTGAATCTTTTTTAGATCCCACATAGAAGTGATATCATATGACATATGTGTCTTTCTCTGACATACTTCACTTGGTATGATCATCTCTGGGTCCATCCATATTGCTGCAAATGACAATATTCCATTTTCTTTGGTAGTTGAGTAATATCCCATTATATATTTGTACCACACCCTCTTTATCCAGTCCTCTCTCAATGTTTTGCCAATCTTGTTTCATCTATTTCCCATCCTTTTCTCTCCTCACACAGTGAGTGAAAGTCGCTCAGTCATGTCCAACTCTTTGTGACCCCATGGACAGTAGCCTACCAGATTCCTCTGTTCATGGAATTCTCCAGGCAAGAATACTGGAGTGTGTTGCCATGCCCTCCTCCAGGGGATCTTCCCAACCCAGGGATTGGACCTGGATCTCTGGCATTGCAGGCAGGCTCTATACCATCTCTTCACATAATTTAAAACAAATCCCAGACATTGTACTGTTTCACTACAGTAGAACGCACGTGTTAAAAATTCTACTTTATGGGAAAATGGAGGCACTGACAAGTGAAGACTCTTACCCAAAATGAAACACCAAGACTTTGGGGAAGATTGGTTCCGGAAGCCACTTTCCCTCCATCCTAACAGTACTGCTGCCAACCGAAGGTATCTTCTGCACACGGGCTGACCGAGCACGTCACCCACGGCACAACGCCGGAGGTATTCAGATTCATCACAGAGAGTTATGTCAGCCCACAAGTATTTAAATTAAGAGCTCACTCCCTGAAAGTAAAAAAAAAAAAATCAAAACTGCTCTAAAGAATAAGTAGGAAGCTAAATGCCCAAAGTTACACTTACTCAGAAGAATGTTATGTAAAATCCAAACATATGGAGTCATAAAGAATAAATATGTGAACTTTTGTTCAAGTGCAACCCTGAAAATACTTGTTTTTGTTGTTTCATTGGCAGCACCAACATTCCTGTGGGGAGAGTGAGAGCAAACACCACCTCCTGCCAAGACATCCAGAGTTTCTGGGTTTTTTTGTTGAGTTTGGGTGCTGGGGCCTCCAGGGAACATTGCCAGACATCTGTGCCCGTGCCGGCCTCCCCACAGAGGGCTGGGTCTTCCTTGGCAGCTCCCAGAGGCTTGTGGGCTGACTTGGGAATTTCCGTTTGTCCCTTGAGGTGCCCCCCTGGCAGATGTCGTATAACAGGATGTTCGGCCATCTTCCTTCCTGGGAGAGGGTCTTCACCCCTGAGACCACACCCAAATTTATGCTAAGGAGGTGATTGTGTCCAGGAGGCACAGCTTGCCAGAAAGACCTCCCATGGGTTTAGAGAGTGAGGACTTTGAGCTTCGTGACCTCCAGAGAGGGGAGGGGGCCTGAGATTGGATTCAATCACAATCACGTGATCAGTTGTTCAATCATGGGTTTACAACAAATCCCTAATAAGAACTCCAGACACTGGAAACTCAGATGAGCTTCCAAGCTGGCGACTCACATGGCTGGGTGCAGGGGTTCCAACACTTGCCCTCCAAGACCTCACTCTGTGGTCATCAGGACAGCACTTTTGGAGGGGGTGGTGGGAACTCCAGAATATGTAGCCAGTTGGTCAGAAGCATGAAGGCCTGGAACCCCCAAAGTGCAGCTAGTGTCCAGAGTGAGGGCGGTCTTCTGGGGGGAGGGGTGCTGCACTGCTCCCGGGGTTGGTGTCAGAGTCCCATGGCCCACTCACCCAGGACCCAGGGACCCATCCAGGGCAGACCTGTGACCACCCGCAAGTCTCCGCACAGCACTTCAGGGCCCCGGGGGCTAGCCCCTGAGGGGAGGCATGACCTCCAGCCCAGTCTCTAGCCAGGGGCAGGTGAGGGCTGGGCCAGCTGCCCTAGTATCTCTCCAGTCACTGCGTCATATCTTTGGAAACAGAACAGTCTTATTAGATTTATTTTCAATTTGTTTGTGGTCACATGTGAGATATTAGTTCCCTGACCAGGATCAAACCTGAACTTCCTGTAATGGAAGCACAGAGTCTTAACCACTGGACCACCGGGGAAGTCCCTGTATTAGATCTTATCAAATAGCACACGCCATTAGGAGCTCAAATATAAAAGCAATCATAAAAATGTAGTTGCTGACAAACGAGAACCTCTCGTGTCTCCAGGAGCCCTCCCTGTCCTCTGGAAGAGGTGCTCTTCTCAGGGAGCTCCCACATTGATGGGGGAGGAGGAAGCCAGACTGGCTCTCATAGTGAAGTTGGGGATGCTACCCACCCCCCGACTCCGGCCAGGAGTCCACTCCACCCCCTTCTGCTCTGCGCCCTAAGGGGCCACCACACTGGCTGCCCCTGAGCTCCTCCTCTGGTGCCCAGGTGGGCTGATCAATGCAGGTACCATCTAAAGTCAGAGAGCAGCTGGAAAGTGAGGGGGTCATGCCCGGGTCACCATGGGCACCGGGCCCCCCACCCCCTGCCACAGCCTGCTTCGGGGCTCCAGGAATGCCCCCTCCTTGCCCTCTCTTGAGGGCTCTCAGCTCTTGATAACCGCATGTGGGGAACATCCCTCGACCACAGCTGGCAGCCAGGACAAGAGTCATGAGATGACTGGGTCTGTGTGTGTAGGGCCCAGTCAGCCTGGGGACGGCCCTGGGGGAGACCAAGGGGCAGCAGGAAGCAGCCTGTGCCCTTTGAGAGCAGCCGCCACGTGCCCAGCACTGAGGCTCACTGCGGGGGAGCCTGAGTGGTTCTTGCCAAACCAAGATGGGGTGAGAAGGGAAGACTAGCAGAGGTCACTAGGACAGAGGGCAGAGGGCACGAGTCCTCAGCTGGCAGGCCAGGCCACTCACGCCTAAACTCTCCGTGCGGCAGAGACAGTGAGGCCCCTCTGCCACTGTGGGCCTGGGGTCCCCCGAGTGTCAGCGGTGAGAGACCCACCTCAAGGGCCGACAGCAGCAAACTTCAAAGATACCAGCCGACCTGCAGACCAGCGTCTCAGGTCATCTCAGGACCAGAGACGCCAGGCGTGTTGCCAGGGCAACACAGACTCTCCAGCATCACTCTGATGCTCCAGAGTGGAGTTTCTCCACGTCTGGTCCAGTCCCACTTGCCTCTCAGTCACTGAGCATTTGTCTAAAGTGCAGGTTGTTGGTGCTGAGCCCCAGGAAACCCCTGCCCCGCAACTTGGGTAAGACAGGCTGTCTGTCTCAAGCCTCCCACAGGGCTCACAGATGTTCTTTACACACAGACCCTCCAGTGTCCTGCTCTTTGTCTCGAGCACAGTGAGCAGAGTTTCGTCCCTGTGAAACCAGATAGACACAAAGATAAACATTTCCACCCAGTGAACCGAGCCCTCCCTCTCTGACCCTGCCTACCCAGCCCAGAACCACTCTGCTGGGATGCTCTCTGATCTCTGGGTGGGGAAGATCCCCCGGAGGAGGGTGTGGCAATCCACTCCACTATTCTTGCCTGGAGAATCCCGTGGACAGAGGAGCCTGGCAGCTACAGTCCATGGGGTCACAGAGAGTCAGACTTGAATGAGTGACTAACACTTTCACTTTTTTGGATCACAGCCTCCCTTTGCAACAGCCTGAATAAAACCTGTCTCCTCTCTTGTTTGTCCTGTCCTCACAGCTCCCATCCTGGGCCCAGAAATCAGTGTTCTCTCTGCCACCCTTGGGCGATTCCTATGAGGTCAAGATCAAGCAGCTTGGCCCAGGAGGCAGGGGCCTGGGGACTTCTCCAGGGCTGCACACTCTGACCTCAGACAGACACCAGGCCGAGCAAGTAGGGGCGTGCGGGAGGCCTGCTGGGGGAATCCACTTTCTCACTGCAGTTCTATCTCCTGGGGCTTGTGTTCACAGGCTGCTCTGATTTGCCCCAGGGGGGAAAAAACAGACCTCATGAATAGAAACAGATTGAAGTAAATCAATGGTAGGAGTTTTGAGGTCAAAGCAGTCTTCTCACTCATGCCTGGGACAGAGGTTCTTTCCTTGCTAGTCCTCCCCATGCAGCCTTTTACCCTTTTGCTATCATCACCCCCGCTGACAATGAGTGATTCCCCTCCCTGGGAATATATCAAGGACTGCGGCGCTGCCAGCTTCCTTGGCACGGAATTCCTCTCCGAGTCACAGCCCGAGGCCATTAGCGAGGGGGGAACAGCTGCGAGGGCCACACAGCTGAGAGTCATTTGAAAATTTTATGATGAATAGAAACGTTCCATTACACAGACTTATGCATTATATATTAACCTGATACCCCTGCAATTACACCGCCAGCAGTCTTTTGTTGTCCACATATTTTCCTAAGGACCCTCCCGCTCCCCACACAAAACGCTGACCATCTAGTGACACTGCAGAAAATTTTCTTCTCGCTGTGTTGTCAGATCCTTAAGAACAAATCTAACATTTCGTGAAAGGGGGAAAGAGAAGAGGAAACCCCCGGAATGCTAACAGTGTGGAAAAGAGAAAGATGCGTTTTACACTGAATAGCCAAAAGATTCAGCAAAAATACAGGGACCATCAAAAGATGCTGAAAAAGAAGCCCTAAATGTGGTTCAAAGGCTCTCTGAGCTGTCGCCCGCGTTCTGGTGAGTTTGCTTTGCAACGGGACTCCAGGTGCTGCCCTCACAATGCTGTAACGGACCCGAAGGCACGGCGAGAAGGGGGAAGGATGGGAACTGAAGGCCATGAGCAAGAAAAGGACCTGCTAACTGTTATATAAAGGGACTTCCCTGGCAGTCCAGTGGTTAGGACTCTGCGTGTCCACTGCAGGGGATGTGGGTTCCATCCCTGACCTGGAACTAAGATCTCACACACTGAGTGGGGGAAAAAAAAAAAAAAAAAATATATATATATATATATATACACACACACACTCATATATTCTATAGAGACTAGATAAACCAGGTCATACTATATATCACAAATAAAGTGATATATATATATATTTCAAATATATATATTCAATATCCCGGGATAAACCGTTATGAAACAGAATGTGTAAACATAACAGAATCACTTTGCTGTACAGCAGAAATTAACACAACATCATAAATCAAACGTGTGTGTGTGTATTAAGTCACTTCAGTCATACCTGACTCTTTGTGGCCCCATGGACTATAGCCCACCAGGCTCCTCTGTCCATGAGATTCTCCTGGGAGGAATACTGGAGTGGGTTACCATGCCCTCCTCCACGGGATCTTCCCGACCCAGGGATCAAACCCGCATCCCTTATATCTCCTGCACTGGCAGGTTGGTTCTTTACCACTAGCCACCTGGGAAGCCTGAATCAACTATACTTCAATAAAATCAGTTTTAAAAATAATAAAGAAAAAGAGCTGCCTGGAGGAAGGCAAGGCCCAGGCTGGAGCTCATCCCGCCCACGAACCTGGCCGCGCTGCAGGCTCTGCCAACTCCGTCCTAAGTGTCTCCTACCTTCCTGGTCAGCATCTTGGGTCCCCAGCGCCTATGTCAGGCTTCAGCAATCCTTTCCTCCTTTCCTTTGTTTTCATCAGCTCTGTCCTTTCAAAATTCTGAGGATAGCTTTTGGTGCCATAAACCTACATTTTTATTTGGCGCCGGAGCATCGTTTCTTTTCTGATTTCTCCCTATCCCAGCAGCAGCGGCTTGCCATATGCTCCCAGGGAGACGGTGTTCTCCTTGGGCTTCTCCCAGCTGGCTTGGAGCAGAGGATGATATATTTTAAGGCTCACTCTTTAAAAACCTTGGCAAAGCTTCTGATGAACTAAAAACATCAAGATCGACTTGTAACCTGGGCTCTGATTCGTTTGGATTTTGTGAGATTTTAACACCAGTGCTTAATAGAAAGAACAAATGACTAGGGAAGCCAAGATGGCAGGTGAGACCTGAGGGCTTGTGCTGCTCTGGAGCAGGGCTGGGTGTCTCAGGACAGAGGAAGTCACTCTGTGGTCCTGGAGCCCGGAGGCGGCTCTTGCCAAGAGTGTGCAGGTGGTCCGTCAGGCCTCCACCACCTAGGAAAGCACAAAGAAGCTTCTTCCTGGCCTTCCCAAGTTTGCCCTTTAATGTGTTTGCCTGGTTGCCTGTTTTAGATGCGAGACTGGCACCGCTCTCCCTGGGCATAGTCTGCCCTGACTTGTCCTACCTGCTACATCCCACGTTCAGCAGGTGGGGTCACCAGGAGAGACATCTTCAACCTCATTTGCAAAAAAAAGTCATTTGCTTTTTTCTTTCTTTAAAATTGTTTTCAAAGATTTAAAATTCTATTTTTGAGTAACAAATTCACATACTTCAAAGATCCAAATGGATAAAGGAACACACACAGAGAATTTGTGCTCACGTCCCCATCTGTTATGGCATAACTCTAACACATCTTTAATCATTCTTGCGGCCCTACTATCCACACCTTTGTGGAATCGCCTTCTTGAGTGTGGGCAGAATTTGCTTAACCGGATCCCGAGCAGCCCACTTTCTGGGGCACCCGTTTCTCTCTTCACTCTCTGCCCGGCAGAGGAGGTGACTCAGGTTTACTGTTCCATCAACAGTGTTACTTGATTAATCCTTGATTTGTAAGTGTCAAGCCCGTCAGTGTAAGGGGGAGGTATTTTCACATGCGCAGTGCTGCAGGAATGCTGGCAAGAGGCTCGGGTGGTTTGGAGGGAGGGAGTGGGCACCCCTCGCCTTCCCCTGGCTCTTGCTGCACCCCAGTGTCTAGAGATGCCTGAGGTGGGTCCCTGCCCTGGTCCACTCCCCTTTCACCAGCATCCTGCCCTCTGGCAGAAGAAAGCCTGGCTTCTCACCCTTCTGGAAGCCTCATCCTATACACCATCCTAGTTCAGTTCAGTTCAGTTCAATTCAGTCGCTCAGTCATGTCCAACTCTTCGCGACCCCATGAATCTTCGCACACCAAGCCTCCCTGTCCATCACCAACTCCCGGAGTTCACTCAGACTCACGTTCATCGAGTCCGTGATGACATCCAGCCATCTCATCCTTGGTCGTCCCCTTCTCCTCCTGCTCCCAATCCCTCCCAGCATCAGAGTCTTTTCTGATGAGTCAACTCTTCGCATGAGGTGGCTGAAGTACTGGAGTTTCAGCTTTAGCATCATTCCTTCCAAAGAAATCCCAGGGCTGATCTTCAGAATGGACTGGTTGGATCTCCTTGCAGTCCAAGGGACTCTCAAGAGTCTTCTCCAACACCACAGTTCAAAAGCATCAATTCTTGGGCGTTCAGCCTTCTTCCCAGTCCAACTCTCACATCCGTACATGACCACAGGAAAAACCATAGCCTTGACTAGCCAGACCTTAGTCGGCAAAGTGATGTCTCTGCTTTTGAATATACTTTCTAGGTTGGTCATAACTTTTCTTCCAAGGAGTAAGCATCTTTTAATTTCATGGCTGCAGTCACCATCTGCAGTAATTTTAGGGATGTTAAAAAAAAATCTCCCATAAGGAAACAACTCACAGTGTCAGAGGACACCCCCCCACCAGTCAAGGCCCCAGAACCCCACGGTGGGACTCCCATCTCCCCGTCTTGTGTGCGTGTTTCTGTGAGGAACACGGTGTGGTGTTAGACACAGGGGTTTTGGCTGCCGGGATGATGCGCATTTGGGAGAGGGGATGTGAGAACAGTGGTCACAGGGACCTCGACCCTTCCACACCTGAGTGAGGAAGAAGCGCTGGTGTCCTCGGTCAGCAGAGCAGACTCAGAGTCAGACCCCCTCCCCCGGCTGAGGGGAAGGCTCCCGGGTGCACCCAGGAGATAGCCTTTGGCAGGTCTGAGACTCCCACTCAGCTGTCCTCCCATCGCGGAGCTGGGGCAGTCAGTCGGTGCCTGCGGGATGCATGTGGGCCTCCCCATCCCGGGTGTCTTCCGATTTTCCCGAGAGGCAGCCCGTGGTGAGCGCGCGGCGCAGGTGCAGCTTTCCTGACTTCAGGGAGACTTGAGAAGCCCTCACTCGCCTCTGACAGATCAGGGCAACAACCTCAAGTGAGAGAAGCAGATACTGGAGAAAGCTGAACGTTTCATGTGTTCTCCAGACTTGTGGGGAAAACAGTCACTGATTTTTGCCAAAAGATAATTGAATACTATAACAGCATGCTTTTTTTTTTTGAGGGGAGAGGGGCAATCTTGCCTGATGTCACTCATTCCTGCCTGCACGTACGTGTTATACTTAGATGAGCTTAACGGGGGAAGTACTGAGGCTTTTGTGTGTGGAGGTGCACTTGGTCATCATCACAGCGCATGTGCAAGCTGGGCACTGATCCCAGCCCCATAGGTGGCCCCCACTCCCAGCCCACTTTTGTAGCTGAGGAGGGGCCTCAGGCCCCTCCTGGGGGGATTGGGGGACCAGCCAAGGCTTCACACAGTCAAGTGGGTATATCAAGCCATTGATCAAAATATCATGTTATTTTTCTGGATTTTGTGAGGCTTCTGGCATCTACCAACTTAAAAAATTTATAAGCTATGTTTTCTGATTTTAAATAATTTTCACTTTCACACTTGATTTTGAATTCATAATGCTTCATTGTCTTTGTTTAAAAGAGCTCTCCAGGGACTTTTCTGGGCTCTCCAGGGACTTTCCTGGGCTCTCCAGGGACTTCTTTCCTGGTGGTCCAGTGGTTAAGACTTGACACTCCCAGTGTGGGAGGCCTGAGTTCAATCTCTGATCAGGAAACTAGACCCCACGTTCCCCTTGGTGTTTGAAGCTGAAACTAAGACCTGCTGAAACTAAAAGAAGAAAGAGAGAGAGAGAAAGTTCTCTAAATTCTGCAAGACTCAGGCCCCGGAAAACCTGAAGCCATTCTTGGTAGGGTCTATACTTTCTCTCTCTCTCTTTTTTTTTTTTTGCTGTTAATTTTCATTGAAACTTTTCTAGCCTTAAGTACTAGTCATTCACAGATATACGAACTAACTGAAAAAAATAGTTGCAATACAACTCATTTTTTTTTCTATTTGATGATTTTATTTCCCCTGCAAAGCACTAAAAGAATAACAGTACTTATCCATATCTGTTTCTTATAACCATTGCAGGGATTCATTAGATCATGTATGTAATGGGCTGAAAGCTCTTCACAGAAAAGCCCCTCTAGGTTCTTATACCAGATTTTCATTCTTTGACACCTTTTACTGAAGCTAGGATAGTTAATTTGTTTTTCTTTAATTTCAAAAGATAGCAGTGATAAAGAGAGGGTGTCACAGACTTGTTCTTAAAAGTTCAGCATAAAACAGCAGGCATTTGGCCAATATTATTTTTCTTCACTGTGGGATTTTTCTCCAATAAATACCTCTAAAGTATCCTGCAGCCTGTGCTTACCTGCAGGTTTCAACTCAGTGTGAAGGATTTTGCACTAATTTGAGTCTTTACAAAAGGTTTAACTCTCCAATTTAAGGCACCCAAATTCCATATACATTCAGTGTATCCAACTATGTGCTACATGGGAAAGTATAGCAGTGCTACATTACAATTCTTTATAAAATAAAAATCTGCCATAAATTATTGGGGCTACAAGAATGTGTGTGTGTATCAGTTGCTTCAATAGTATCCAACTCTTTGCAACGATATGGACTTTAGCCTGCCAGGTTCCTCTGTGTCCATGGAATTCTCCAGGCAAGAATACTGGAGTGAGTTGTCTTGCCCTCTTCCAGGAAATCTTCTCAGCCCAAGGACGGAACCCATATCTCCTGTATCTCCAGCATTGCAGGCGGATCTTTATTGCTGAGCCATTGGGAGAGCCTGGGGTATGGGGTGATGGTGGCATCCCCTTCCTGTTTTAACTTCCAAGACTTCCTCTGTTCCTGTGTTTGTGTAGTCAGGGAGGTTTCTCTGACTTCAGCAGTAGTAGATATGGCCATCTTATCTCTTTACTCCAGTAGAGTTCAACTCCTGCCACTGCATTTGTCCTTAGAATATCTTAACGGGAGGTCTTCTGGGATCTGAGACTGGGCCACGTGAGCTTTCTGCTGAGTTTGTGTTTCACTCTCCCAATTTCCAGCACAGTGGGCCTTCCCCTGCACTGGATTTTCTTCACGATCCACCTCTGCAGTGGGAGGTTCACTGAGTTGGGCTCCTGCTGAGCCTGGCCTCTTCCTCGTGGAGGTTGTTTCAGCCAGGTTACGTCCGAGTCACAGCACCATAGATGCCACGCGAGTGTATGTTCCCCGGTTCTTTGTCTCGTTACAACAAAGATTTGGAGCAACGGACATTAGAGCCCTGGGCGCACCACAGCTCTCAGGTCTTGGACAAACCGTATTACAGCTCTTAGGCAAATCAGTGTTACAGCTCTATTTTATTTAGAAGATAGCAGGAGAATGGGAGAGAGAGAAAGAGAGAGAGACCGAGAAAGGGAGAGAGAAAGAGTACACGCACATGGGAGAGAAAGAAGAGAGAGGGAGAGAGCGAGAGAGCACCGCAATACAACTCATTAAGAAAGACTTATCCAGTAAAAATTTACTTTTAAAGTTTAGATGTGTTTAAAATTGGACTTTATAAGTAGGTTAGTAAGACTTGTAAAAAAATGCTTTAAGAAAAATTAGGTTTTTATTAAGATTGAATACTGTTTTTAAAAAGCTTTAGTTTTTTTCAAAAAATAAAAAATTTAAATTTTAAAATAATTGCAAAATTTTTTAATATTAATTTTTAAACATCTCTTCTGTATAAGAATCCTTCAGATGTAAAAGAACTCACTTGACACTTTAAAAAATAAAAAGCATGAAATTATTAACTGTTAACTGATGGAGAGAAATTGAAGTTAAAAAGAAGGAATTGTTAAACCTCAGAAGCACGCTTTTTTCAAGAGACACTGGTTCCTAAAAACCCCACTAAATTGAGAAACAGCCCATGTGAGCCACGCAGAGTCTAGTGGCTGTTCTCGGAGTTTCTATTTTAGGCCCAGACTAACTTGCTCTGAAAGTCGAGTCATTCGGCCTCCAGGCTGCCTCCCCCTACCTGCTGCCTCCCCGGGGCTTGCTGGACTCATCCTTAGTCAGAATTTGTGACAGTTTCATTGTTCTGTGCTAGTTAGAGGCAGAGGGACCGTGTGGTCAGCCTGGCCCCCACCACACTCCCCAGTCCTGGGCCATAGTGAGCTCACTGGGTCTCTGAGTGGCTGGATTTTACTGCCTCTGCCTCGTTCTTCTCCCACTAAGCAACATGGTGATGCGCGCTCGGAAGAAAGGAGGGAGAAGACGGTGTAGGTGGGGGTCAGGCAGAAATGACACGGCATCACTGAAGGCTAGAGGTCCACGTGCATGCAAAAGAAATAGGAAAGGAAACGTGTTAGAGCTATGTGTGTGGTCACTCAGTCATGTCCGACTTTTTGTGACCTCCTGGACTGTAGCCCTCGGGGCTCCTCTGTCCTTGGGATTCTCCAGGTAAGAATACTGGAGTAGGTTGCCATGACCTACTCCAGGGGATCTTCTTGACCCAGGGATCAAACCCATGTCTTCTGCATTGACAGGTGGATTCTTTACCACTGAGCCACCTGGGAAGCCCCATTTAGAGATATAGGGCAGGAAAATTTCCTCAAAGTTAAGAATTGTGTCAAGTAATGGAGAACACAGATAAAACAAGAAACAGAGACATGGGATTACTATCACAGCAACTTGCTTCTTTTTTTTTAAATCATGAAGTTTATTAATTTGGGTTTTGTCTGTTTGTTTGTCTTTGGCTACACTCTGTGGCATACGAGATCTCAGGTCGCTGAGCACGGAAGGAACCCAGGCCCTCTGTGCTAGGAGTGCGGAGTCCTAACCACTGGGCCACCAGGGAAGTCCGCAACATGCTTCTTAACGCTTCTAAGCCTGAAGAAAACATGTACTCACCCACACTCAGGGGAGTGGGCTATTTATGAGTGCACACTGCAGACTACAGATAGCTACGTTCACAAACTGCTGGGCTGGGTCCTTCAGGGTGCCAGGTGGTTGTGGCCATCAAGGTCTCCCAGGGTCACCTCGCCACCCCACTGAGAGGCGCTGGGCTGGAGAGCAGGACACCACCCCTCTGCCTGGAGGCACGGCCGTGACCTGTCTCTTCTCTGCCTCAAGTGTCTCCCTTTTCAGTTTTACTGTCCACGTATCTAGTAGGATTTGTAAAAGTGCACGTTCCCAGGGACTTAGCAAATTGTGGAGAACAGAATAGTGAACAGGCCGGTGCCCATCACCCAGCCTCAGCAGTCATTAACATTTTCCTGTTGTTTCTCATCTCTGCAGCTCAGCTCTTCCCCTAATTTTTGTCAGAATATTTCAAATACATTACCAGTTTTTCTATTTTTTTTAAGAGTAAAACCAGGTATCTCTTTCTTCTCCTGCAGGACAGAGCCTGTTATATGGACTGGATGTCTATATTCCTCTCAAGTTCATATGTTGAAGCCCTGACCCCATGTGGAGGTATTTGGAGGTGGGCCTTCTGGGAAGGAATTAGGGTTAAGGGGCCATGAAGGTGGTGCTCCCAAGATGGGATTAGTGTTCTTCTATAAAGAGATACCAGGAAGCTGGCTCTCCAACTCTCTGCCACGAGAGGACACAGGTCAAGGTGGCTCATGTGCAAGCCAGGAGGGCGGCTCTCCCTGGGCACTGGATCAGCCGGCACCTTGATCTTGGACGTCAGACTCCCAGCGTGGAAGTTACCCCCAAAGGAGCGTTGCTTTGGCTGTTAAATGTTTTTCTTATGCCCAAGTCGCAAAATCTCCCAATGACCACCAGGGAGCCATATCCGAGGCAAAGGCAAGAGTTTTTATTACCAAGCTCGAGCTGGGGCTCCCACCGATACTGACGCAGCGGCTATAGGGAAGAGCCCCGGGTTTTGGATTACATTGGTTATATAGGGAGTATACACGGAAAAAAAGGATTTCTAGGTAGAGGAACATCTGATTGGTCACTTTCTTTTGAAGGGTTGTGTGTTGGTTCTTAATTGGTCCCTATTGTCTAGGTAGATCACAGGTTCCTGAGCATTAAGTCAGGAGATTTTGGTCTGGGGTCCGACTGGCTCGTGGGCGGTGGGGTGAGGTCAGGGGATTTCCAAAGGCTCTTTTCCTGGGACCTTACAAAATGGAGATTTTCTGTTAACAAAATGGAGTAGCTTAGATTCTTCAGTTTTACCTCTTGGTGTCTGTTTCAGATCTCTTCTAGAAGAAAGCCCACAGGAGGGCAGAGGGAAGGAGGCATGGGGAGAAGGCAGTAGAACCGAGTGCCAAGCATCTGAGGCAAACGAGTTTCGCCCACCCTTCACTGGATTAAATGGCCTGTGGCTGCTCATAACACTGGGGGTATTAAAACTGTGGCTCTCAGACAAACCCGCTCTCTGCCTTTTTTTGTAAGGCCCACACCAAGAATGGTTTGTTTTTTAACATCTTCAAAGAGTTGAAGAAAAATGACAACCACACTGATGGTATGTGGCAAAGTCGAAAATATTTACTGTCTGGCCCACTTATGGAAAAACTCTTCCCACGCTCCCCATAAGGTTTAGGAGCGATTTGGTTTGCACGGTTTCTGCCTCACACAGCCTTCCTGCAGGCTGTAGTGCATTGTCTTGTCAGCAGTCATTTTACAAGCCTTTGCCTGCATTCTACACCCAAGGTATGGGACCATGGTCAGACTGCGCTGGGGGCTAGCCACTCCCAACAACCTTGGGTTGGAGGAGGAGGACAGAAACCATCAAAACACAGAGGCCGGGCTTGGAAGCAGGATCCGGAAAGCCGGGCTTGGAAGCAGGATCAGGAAAGCCACACGATAATCTGCTGGGTTTCTGTTATTAACCAGCTGCCAGTGAGCACCAGAGCCAGAACCCACAATGAGCAGGTCTCCGTACAGCCTCACACAGTCCCAGGGTGTGTGTCGCAACAGGTTTAAGAGAACCAGCGTCCAGGAAGATACCAGTGTTCAGGTGACATGACATGAAAACCACAGAAAAGAGGGAAACCTTGTTGAACTCAAATGTATCCAATTTAAAAGTCTCACAGAAATGAAAGTAATACACACGTTCATGAATCACTTGTGATTCATTAGCTCAGTTTCTGGAAATTCCTCTTCAGGAAGCAGAAAATACAAAATGAGTTACATGCACACAGACATTCTGGCAGCACTCTTTTTTTAAAAGAGAACCTGGGAAATTACACAAACTCAACGAGCTGTGCTCTGTGGGTAGCTGTGGCCGTAGTGCCCAGATGAGGGTTCTGGGGTCTGAATGCTGGCGCTGTTTATCGTGGCTCCTGAGACTTCCCAGAGGGTTAGAGCCAGGGGGAAACATTATGCAGATTGAAATATATCCAGACTTGTTTTGATGCAAAAAGAACTACAACTGAGAGGGTGACAGGCAGGAAGGCTATGGGTTCCCAAGTGCAGGAAATAGACTGCTCAAGTGTCAGACGTTTTTTCCTTCTGTATACAAAATTAAAAGGTTTCTTTTATAACTCTATTCATGACGACAACTGGTTCCACCAGAACTTTTCTCAAACCTTGAGCTAACCAATGCATTTTTCTTATGGAAATGTTTTTCTTAAGCTATGTTAATGAACTATGTATTTACCTTAGACTGTCTTTCTTCAAGTCGGTTCTGCCTAAGACTCAGAACTGATAATGGCTCAAAAAGCAGTATGTTTTACTCATGGAAATGTCCTTAGGCTGTATTAATGAGACTATGTACTTGCTTGGAAATTTGCCTTTCTTCAAGACTCATGTCAATTGTTTTATGGCCTGGGGTGACTCACCTTGTGCCGGTGTTATCTCGAAATGCAGGTAGTGGGTGAGGGGCCTGGTACCACTTGAGTTCTGAGTCATTTCCTTTCTCCAGTTAGCAGCCTGCTGATGGGTGTATAGCTTCTTGCTGAAAACTAGCAGGGCCCTCTTCCTGCCCCTTCTGATGTCTATGTCAGAGCTTTTTCCATCTCTTTTATATTTTAATAAAACTTTATTACACAAAAGCTCTGAGCAATCAAGCCTCGTCACTGGTCCCGGATTGAATTTCTCTCCTCTGGGGGCCAAGAATCCCAGCGTCGTTCATGGCTCAGCAGCAACCTTTCACAACTCTCTGTGGTACGAACAGCCCAGGGAAGTGCACTCTGGCAGCAGAGACCATGGCCCTTCACACGCCTGCACACATCACAGGGGCTCCATGGGCCACAGTGTAAGAAGCTATTACATTAAAAAAAAAAAAAAACAACCCAGGATAGAAAGCTGTATGCACATCATATGGTCGCAGCCCTGGGAAACCAGTTCTGTTAACTGTGGCCGGGTGAGTAGAGATTTCAGGTAATCTATGTTCCATTTGCTTTCTTTTGGTAATGGGTCTTAGTATGCTTATAATGAAAAATGTGATAGAGAACTTTGTTGAGTTGCTAAGCCTCTGGGGCAGTAATGAAATCTGAGACAGATGATCACAATACTAGCTTTTCTACCCCATGTTTTCAGTCTTGGTATCCTTACTTGGACTCATTTTAAGAAAAGCAGGATTATAGAAACGTGAGTCAGAAGTTATTACACACTGTACTGTTTGTTGTAAACTGACCAGAGGCCAAGAACCAGAACTGAAATGAACTAAGGCCACAAGCTTGGGCAGAGAAGCAGGCAAGGATGAGAACAGGCAGACCAGGAAACGTCCAGTGTGGGGACAGGCGCTCTGTTGCAGGGGGACACGGGGCCCAAGCAGGCCGACACAGCCTTTTCTCTCAGCAACGATCTCAGCTGGGTCTGTTACCTCTCAGAGTCCCCACGGGGCCTGGGGACACACAGAGGGAGACAGACACTGAGGCAGAGCCTACTCTCACTTGCACGGCCCCAGCCTGGGTAACGTTACCCTGAGGGATGGTAAATCACTGGGCTGTCCCAGAAACCCTCTGTGGACAAATAAGCTTATTTTGCCAGGCCACCCGGAACAAAGCTGCTGGGCCTTGTGTACCCCTTTCGCCTGTCTGTAATCCCACCGCTCCGCAACTCCCCAAGTCTACATCACATACCTAATCCAACGGAACAAAAGAATTCAGATCCGTCTGATCATAAAATGCCACAATTTATTATAATTTCTCTGCAGTGGTTAGTTAAAATGTATACAACTCCTATATCTGATTCATCAAGAACTAGGTCTTATCAGAAGGCCTCGCTACACTCATCGACTCCACACTGGTGAACCAGAGAACAGCAAGCTGACGGGGGCTCAGCACAGTGCAGCCACGCAGAGGGAAGGCACCTCTGACTCTAATTGCGCGGATCTGTCCACTGGCCATACTCTGTCATTAGAGAGAAGTCCCTGCACCAGATGTCTCTAAACACATGGAGACTGAACCTTCAGAGGAGTGCTGCTAACTCACTACTCGCTAGGATTCTACACGCCGGGTCTCGTGACTGCTGAGACGATCGCAGGCAAGAATGCAGACAGACACAGGAAGGGTAATCTTTAAATTGGGCTCTCAGTGGCGGGGCGACTCCCGTCCTGAAGAGGGCTGGGGCATCCTGAACTTGGAGAGGTCCAGGTTTAGGTCTAAGAAGGTGTATGTGCTGTAGTCATGATGCTGGAGGTTCTTGTAGGTGGTGTTGTCAAACAGCTCGGTGGGAGCGGCTGACGCAGGCTCTGCGGGGAAAACACAACACAGTGTAAGCGGCAGCTTCTGAATGGGTCAGCTCGCTCGCTCTCTCACACACACACCAAGCATTCTTCATAAACCCCACATCTAATAAACACATTGTCTACTTAGAAAAGAAAAGCCCAGAAAGCAACAGTATCTTCAAAAGCAAAAGGAAGAAACTTGATGAAAATTTACACTAATCATGTAAGAGGTGGAATAGCTTTTATAATGCCTTTACATCTTACTTTGTGTAGACCCTGGACTTCACAGAATTTTGAAAATGCCAAGAACAGTTATGGAGGGATGTGCAGGTCATTTAAAGATGCAGAAAAAAAGCAGATCCATTAAAATCTAACAGTAATAAAACATTTACAGAAGAAAAATTTTAAAGTGGCAACTAAGTGAGACTTCTAAGTCTCCAAATACCAGAAAATCAGATAAAGTCCAATGTTTTTAATGATGACACAGTTAAGGGGAACTGGAAATGAGATGCAGAGCTTTTGTTGTTTAACTTTTTCAAAAAGAAGTTGCTGGTAAACTTTATTTATTTATTTTTGTTTACTGGTAAACTTTAGATTCAGACTAAAAAATACTTAGCCTTCTCTCTGTATGTGGAAGGAGGAATTAGAACCCACACACCTACACAACTGGTGATCCTAACACCATGTGTGTGGGTGAAGCAAATGACACCCCACTTCCTGTGATGTGCCCCGAGACACGAGGATGGCACGAGGGAGCGGGTGGGCGATGGCTGATGCGGACAGGGTCTCAACAGGCCCGCAACTGCTGTTGTCCAGACTACGCTCACTTCTACTCACGCTGCAAAAGCGTAACTGCAGTTTCCCACTATTTGAATTCACACCAAAATTCTCATTTTCATACCAAAATGTTTTCTATTTTCTTAGTTGTGTTAAAACAAACGATGTCTTATTTAGAGAACTGATCTTTCCCGTCTCAACAAGCAGGGTATCTTCTCGTGGGGACAGCTCAGGCAGGTGCGTCCTCACAGTCTGTGTGTGTGTGTGTGGGGGGGTGCTGACAGAAGGGAATCGAACCCCCCGCCCCTCCCCGGCAGGACAGGAGCCTGGTGGCTGGGCTGGGCAAGCTACAGCTCACCCCCTGCAGACACTGCCCTGAAAGTCAGCTGCACTCCGCGCAGCGTCTTCAGCCTCCAAAGGGCAAAGAGAATGTTGGAAAAAATAACACAATCATCAACAATTAGTCAAATTGTTTTCAAAAAGATCTGCAATCTGAGAACTCCCAATTCTGTGTTACCCTGAAGGTTTGGCAAGTCTAGAGCAGAGTGACTACAACAAGCAGGAAAGCAGTTTGGGGGTCAGGAGGAGGCCGGTAGGCGCTGGCTGCAGCTTCGTATGTTCATGAAAGAGGGAGAAAAGGGGAGGGAAGAAAACACGCAATGCTGTAACACAGTAAGCGACATAATAATTACAGGTAGTGTACACTAGCCTGGGAGAGGCTTTAAACAGAAAGGAGCGCAGACAGGAAGAAGTGGGGTTTGTTAGTGATGGGTGCATTTCAAGACCCACGGATCCTGAAACTGGAGACCTGCTTTCCCGTTTTGCTGTGGTCCTCCTAAAGCACACTGTATTTTATGACGTTCGATGCACAGCAAAGTGGTAAAATAAGAGGAATAAACAGTTTCCCTTTAAAAATTTAGGGGAGCAAAAAAGCCCTTCATAAAAACTCAGTACAGAAAAACAAAGCAGCCTGCTGTGCTCTTCAGGTGGATCAGAGGACACGTACCGGGTGAACTAGCCTCCGCAGTTCAGGGCTGCCTTAAGGTCCAGCTTCAAGCCCTAAGGTGAGCTTTTCCCTTAGGCATAAAGATGCTAAACACAAAGGCCCGCTCAGCTCACCTGAAGGCCATTTTTCCAAGTGTAAGCACCGCTCCTCACCGGGGGAGTTTAACAGAACCCTCCCACCACCCCTCCCTCAATAGATGCCCTGCAGGTTCAACAGCCTCCAAAGTTCAGAATGAAGATGTTCAACTGCCTGTTCTACTGGTTAGGAAACACTCAGAAGCACCAAGGGCAAACTTTTTCATTGTGAAATAAATCTGAAATGTTTCAGGAATTTCTAGCCCTAACTAACATATACCCGCCAGCTTATCTGAGACAGTGCTACAGGCCACAGGCCTACTGGGAACCTGATCAAGTGTGACACTTCTTTTCCTCGCACCGTTCTTCAGAGCCTGACCTCCCCACCCAAAGGACAGAAAGAGCGCTGAGCCCCAAGGCAAGGTGTACCCTGTGTGTGGTCCTGGCCTTCCACCTGAGCAGCCGAGTCCTCCATGATCCCGCCCTTCTCCTCAAGCTTCAGGACTTCGGGCTTTTCGTCCAGAATGTCTTTATTCTCAACAGGGGCTGGCTTCAAATTTTGCATGGGTAGCTGATCTTCCAAAATCTCTTCCTCAGCCCTTAAGATTCCTTCTGCTGCCTGCTTTTCCAATTTTTCTGTTTTGAACAGGGGAAAAGCCAGCTCCCCATCTGCTTCTGGTACTTGCTTCTCCAAAAGGCTCCCTCTGGCCTTAGGAGCAGGGGCTGGCGGCGGTCCCCCGGCTCTGGTTCCTGTTGATGGGGTGGGCGCGGGGCCACCAGCAGGATGTGTGGACAACCCCCATGTTGTATGGTCAGACAAAACTTTTTTAACTTCAGGTGGCTTTTGGCTTTCTTTGTCTATTTTGTTTGATCTAGATATCTTCTGCGATTGCTTCTCCTTTACATTTTGCTTCACAGACTCCTCTGCGGCATGTGACTTGGGCGCTGCAGTTTTGGGTTTGGGGCCCTTTCTGTCCTCCAGGTGCTGACTGGAGGCCTTTTTCTTCTCTGCCTGGCGGGGCCTTCCTGCAGGGGTGAGGCCCAGGTGTGGCTGCTGCGACACTGTCTTTTCTTTGGCCGATATCTCAGTTTGGGGGGCCCTATCTGCAGAGGAATGTGAGGCCTCTGCTACGGGAGAGCCTCCCCTGCGTTTGCTCTTCACTTGAGGACCTGCTCCTGAGCGGTCGCCCTCCTCGTCAGACTCTGAATCGGAGGAGCTGGAAGATGAAGATGAAGAAGAATCATCCGTCCCTCTCCTGCCCCACTGGGCTGCTTCTGAATCTGAACCCTGTTTTCTGAATGGAGACACGACTTTCTGAGGAAACTCTACCAAAGTCTTTCTTGACAAATGCTTCGGAAGCCCTTGGTCCGTGTGCAGCACACTGGCATCGGAGTCAGGGCTCGCTAGCGTCCTGCTTTGGCTCACAACTGATGGGGAGGAAGCGGGTGCAGATAAGGTTTTGGACACCGCATCTGCTGTTGGGGGGGCGAGCTGCTGGCCCCTCTCCTTTGGTTCCACTACATCTAGGAAATGGCATAAAGAGGAATGTTATTTTTAATATTGAGTAAAACAGTGTGAATTCATCAAGGTCACAGACATTTCATTACTTATCACCTTGTTACTGACAGTATCTTCAACATCATCATCTTATGAACTGCTCCAGGGAAACCTACTTTTAAGAGAAAGCCAAGCCACACAAGAGAACAACTGAAAAAAATTGCAGCTGTCTTTCTTGATAGCGGAAGATTTTTAAGATGGGATTTTTTTTAACAATAGAAGAAGTAACAATCTTATCTCCATGTTTCACAATGAGAGATTCCTGATGATAATTATTTTTTAAACTACTATTTCATCTCAATTTAAGGTAAATTATAAAGATATTTTCAGACAATGAAGTTTTAGAAATGCCTGATTTCTCAAATCCCTAAAGAAACTGATGCCTCTCAAATATTTTAAAAATGACCCATATTGC
>SJYF01000457.1:1182973-1196709 GCA_006410515.1 Procapra przewalskii
CTTTTATACTAAAAAGTATACCACTTCTTTAAAGTGGAAAAAAATGTATTTCTAACTTTAGCATTTTACTGGTATCCAAAAAAAATCTCTTAATTGTTTTCTGAGATCAGGGACTATATAAACACACAGACACACACACACAAACTATATACATACATACAGACACACATATATACATACATATGTATACGCATATATATACATCAGAATGACAAAAAATGATCAAAGAAAACTGAGAAATAATCAGAAATGGGCCAGAGAGAGGTCAAGGGGCAGTGTAAGAGGATATGACCGGACAGCCAGAGCCGCGGGTGAGTCTGAACCCCCTCTATGCCCTGTCTGAATCTGCAGCCGTGCACCATCCCAGAACCTGCATTCTGACTGCAGGAACAGAACAAGCATAGAGCCCCAGGATCACATTAAACATAAAATCAAGGTAAACGCACGCACATGCACTCGAACCCTCTCATTCTGTCTTTCTAAACCATACCTGAGACAGCCCAAAGGCTCTGACAAGGAACGTGTAATGCACACTAGCCTGCAAACCCTCCTAGCCTGCTCACCTCTATCACGGATCCGCTTTTATGCTGAGCGTGTATTTTCCAAGTGTGAAAAATTAACTTCTAATAAGCTTATTTTAGATAGGCTACTATCTAATTATAATACCTCACTCTTTCAAAATTTGTTATGAAGATTTTTTAGAATGTAAGTTATTAAAACATTAGACTTATCACCTATTGAAAGCAAAAAGAAAATCTCAAATAGTTTATTTTGTTTGAAAAAGGAAACTTTAGTCTACCATATTAAATAAGAATGCTTTTAAATATCTTCTATTCAGGCTTAGTTACTGGCAGAACCCCATAGACAGGCTAACAACCTAAACCACAGTAACACAGTTGCCTTTCATCCGACCCTCTGCAGCGCAGGCCCAGCATCCTCTGTGACTGGGAGGGAAGCCTGCTGCGATGACTACAGCTGCCCTCAGTGACCCCTGTCCGGTGCCAGTGGAGACACGTCTGCACTCGGCAGTGTGGGATCCGATCCTGCTGCCTGGAGACACAGCCATGTGTACAGAACAGTGGGCTGGCTCTGAACAGAAGCATGACTTTACCTGCGCATTTTCATGAACCTCTTGCGTTTCTAGAGACGGGACACCTGCATACTCTGACAGCGTTCTAGTTTGAGTGTGACTTTCCTTGAAAGACAAATACGAGAGCTACAAAGCGCCTAAAATAAGACCAGTCACAGAGCCACCCCTCCCAGCACGAGAGGTGGACTTTTGGGGACGGGTTCTAATCCTCAGAGACTGTCACAGCCCCAATAAATAAGGTCTACAGACGCAAGTCACAGAGCAGAGATGGCACTCTCCTGCGGCTCTGTGTCTCCTCCCCACTTGAATCTCCTGAGTATCTTTTCTCATTGAACAATGGCGGAGGGCTTGACCTTCAGCTTTTTAGTAGCACCCTAACTGAAAACGAAGGTGACTTAGGTGTTCAAAACAGATGAGATGAGCAGCTCCACATCTTGTCAGTGGGTCACAAAACTAATTTCAGAAACAAAGGTACATTTCAACAGGATGCGAAACAGTTTTTTGTTATATGGTAACGAAAACTTCTTTTCACATGATTTTTACTGTTAAAGAAAATAGTAAAGGGCTTTTTTTGGTTTGTTTTAATGAATAGACAAGAACTGATTTCTTTTCCCCAGGCAAGACAACACACTGCTTATAAATATAGACTGGGGATCTTACTGCTGGGGCTCAAATCAGGCTCCACTACTGATACAGTGTGACCCTCGGTGGCTCAGGAGTCCCTCCCCCCTCCACTTCCTCATCTCTAACACAGGGATGTTGGTAGCACCTCTCACAGGGCTGAAGACCAGGAGGAGCACATGGAGCACTTAAACAGCACCAGCAATGCTGGTCAGAATTAAGCATGCCAAATCCCTACTTCCAGACTCCTCCCTTTCAGACTGAAATAGGAACTTGAAGCAGGGAATTAGCTTTGGCTTCTCAACAGATTCTTTATAAAGTGAGACAGGAGTTATTCAGTTGATGGTCTATTACTGTTGTTGCCAAATTCAGCCTAGAGATGGAATTTACCGGAACACTGAAGCTGGCGAGCCCGGTGGTTATGCATGGGAGCATCCACGGGCAGACCCCAGGTTCTGACGTGTGTGTCCATGATGCTGGCCGCCCTCCCAGGAAGGAAGCCTGTGCTCCGAAGGGCTGGTGTCCCAGGTGGGGGAGGGCAGAGTGTGTTTACCCTGGACATAGACCCTGGACTAGACGTGACCCCAAGGCTGAGCGCTCAGGACCCCGTCAGCATTACAGCAAGCCCCACATGAGTTTCCAAAGCTGGCCCCAATGTACAGGCTTTGACCTCGCCATGTGCCACTGGCGGGCCAAGGCACTTCTGTGTCTCAACTCACTGATCCCTGACACCTTGGGAGAAATACTGAGGACTGAACATGCTGACTTGGAAGCAGCATTTCTTTTCCTTCATGCAGGGGTTGGAGTTACTTTTTAAGTTCTGCAAGATAAGCGTAAAGTACATTAAAGACAGCACAGCTCTAAAAGCTGTCTTCCCACCTGACCGCACACATACATCACACAAGTCATCAGTCTCACACTGACCTAACAAGACTGGCCTGCTGACCCCGCTCAGCACGGAGGGACTCAGGTGCCTGCAGGGCTTGCCGTGGCCAGAGGCAGAAGCTGCGTGAGCCCAAGGCCAACCCCCAGCTCGGTATGCCTTTCTCACAACCGCACCCAAAACCATCACAGGATGAAGCATTCCATTTCTATTCACGTATAGAAGCACATTTCTAAAAAAGGGGATCTTTGGGGAAAAAAAGAGACTTCATGTTGAAGATTGTTGCTGTTTAGTCACTAAGTCATGTCCAACTCTTTTGTGGCCCCATGGATTGTGGCCCTCCAGGCTCCTTTGTTCAGGGGATTTCCCAGGCAAGAATACTGGAGTGAGCTGACTTTTTTCAGTGTCTCTGGAACTCGTCAGTGGTCTCCCAGGATTTGCTTGGTCATAGCCAGGGACTGCAGGTGTCTTTCTGTCTCCAGGGGATCTTCCTGACTTAGGGATTGACTCCACAGTCAAACACACATCTCCTGCATTGCAGGCGGATTCTTTACCACTGAGCCACCAGGAAAGCCCTACGTTTAAGATAGCTATTTTAAAATGTGCAGATGAAAACTGAAAAAGAGCATGGGCTTTAAGAACATGGCAGGTGCAGGACAGAAAACAACAATCTTCCTGTTGAATTCGGGCCTCCAGTGGACGAGCGCACAGACACACAGGGAGGGTACGTGTCCTTAGCCAAGATGGATGGCATGTGAAAGGCAGTGGAAGGCTCTCTCAACAACATGCCAATATTTTATAACCTACATGTGTTTTTGTGTGTTGATGAAGAGGGGACAAAAGCATTACACACTTTCAAACACTCAAACTGAGGAAATAATATTTTGATGAAAATAAGACAAACTCAAACTATCATTCTGAACCCCATATAGTCAAAGATTTACAAAGAGACTGTACATTGTATATTAAGAGTTAACTGAGGTTTCATAAATTAAGACTAAATGCAATGGGCCTCTTAAATAGTCCCTTGGACAGTAAGGATCAAACCAGTCAATCCTGAGGGAAATCAACCCTGACTATTTATTGGAAGGACTGATGCTGAAGTTGAAGCTCCCTTATTTTGGCCACCTGATGTGAAGAGCCGACTCACTGGAAAAGACCCTGATGCTAGGAAAGACTGAGGGCAGGAGGAGAAGGGGATGGCATCAGCGATTCAACGGACAGGAGTTTGAGCAAACTCCAGGAGACAGTGGAGGACAGGGAAGCCTGGTATGCTGTAGTCCATGGGGTCGCAGAGAGTTGGACTCGACTGAGTAACTGAACAACAATGCTGCGTTTCCTATTTCCCCCCATGAGCATGTACTATACTGGATTCAGAGGAAACAGTCAAAACTGGCAGTAAAGTCAGAATGACTATGGAAAGAGCTGGAAGCAGATAACCACACTTCGTTAAGGGGCTCTTGATGGAATTGGAGCCTACTCCTAACTCCCTCTCCACAGTCATAAAAACACGCCTGCAGTCCCTGGCAATGACCGAGCAAAGACTGGGAGACCACTGACGAGTTCCAGAGACACTGAAAAAAGTCAGTCAGGGAGGAAAAACAGGGTGGAGGTCACAGCCACCTCACAGGAGCCCATGAGGACGGCGATCAAATACCAGAGCCTGCATACTCTGCATCCCACTGCTACCCACGGAGTCTGACGTTCAGAAATACAGAGAACAGTGCAGGGCTACACACTGAGTCAAAGACTATGATGTTACTGCCGTGTTTGGGCTAAAGCTAGTCACCGATCTTCTGTCTGATTGTAATCTGGAGACTTTAAAAACGCAGCATCAAATTATGTAGCTAGGAAATTCTTTCTAATGCCTAGGAAGCTGACTTATTCACTCTGCCTTCTCTGCCACTTATGAAGACCATGAAAACCTTACTCTTTGGTGGGCTCTGCTTCTTGGGGTTCGGTGGTAATCCCTTTTCATTCTTTCCTGATTCTGCAGAGAGAGAAACTGCAGGAGCAAGTCCTCGAAACACGCCTGCTTCCAGAAGCACAGTCTGACAAAAGAATGGCACAACAACATAAATTTTAGAGTAATACCATTTATAACCTCTATTAAGGCATGAATACTATGTATTATTATGACATATAAATGCTGTGAATTCGTATGGCATATTTCTGACGGTTATTATAATTTTCAGCATCTACATATACTATGGACAGTTTGGAAAATACAAAAAAACTGCGAGCAAAAAAATGCCTGAGTTCAAGGACAGTCACTACTAACATTCGAGTATTTCTTCCAAAGTGACTTTCTCCTAAGCATACTTTTTTGTAGTCTCCAATTACCTATCAATCTACAAAATACTTGAATCTTTTCATAAAATGTTTTCCTGTGCTTAGAATATAAAGCAGAAGCACAATCTAGCCATTAAAAATGCTACTGACGATGAAAAATAGTTGCTTCAAAACTGGCTACCATATATTGTAAGTGAACATGTCACAGAGTGTTCAATCCCTCAGTATATACTCACTAAGCCTAGTATGTACTGGACACAGTACACAGGCACCTAGAGTACCCACACGAAGGTGAAGCCTTTGCTTTTTCTGGTTATGACATCAGTTCAGTTCAGTTCAGTCACTCAGTCGTGTCTGACTCTTTGCGACCCCATGAACCGCAGCACGCCAGGCCTCCCTGTCCATCACCAACTCCCAGAGTCTACCTAAACCCATATCCATTGAGTTGGTGAATCCATCCAGCTATCTCATCCTCTGTTGGCCCCTTCTCCTCCTGCCCTCAATCTTTCCCAGCATCAGGGTCTTTTCAAATGAGTCAGCTCTTCGCATCAGGTGGCCAAAGTATTGGAGTTGCAGCTTCAGCATCAGTCCTTCCAATGAACACCCAGGACTGATGTCCTTTAGGATGGACTGATCTCCTTTAGGATGGACTGGTTGGATCTCCTTGCAGTCCAAGGGACTCTCAAGAGTCTTCTCCAACACCACAGTTCAAAAGCATCAATTCTTCAGGGCTCAGCTTTCTTCACAGTCCAACTCTCACATACATGACTCATCATACAGGACCACTGGAAAAACCATAGCCTTGACTAGATGGACCTTTGTTGACAAAGTAATGTCTCTGCTTTTTAACATGCTGTCTAGGTTGGTCATAACTTTCCTTCCAAGGAGTAAACGTTTTAATTTCATGGCTGCAATCACTATCTGCAGTGATTTTGGAGTCCCCCAAAATAAAGTCTGACACTGTGTATATGTATACACGAAAGCGTGAAAAATGAACTGGGCCAAGATATGAAAAGGAAAATAGTGGCCTCTCTCACAACAGATGCCCCCTCCATTATCTGTATTTTGCGACGATTAGAATCGTTATTGCTTTTGTCAATTTTAAATACAGTGAAGTGGACTTAGCTTTGTCCAGATGGAGAAAGTTCTTTCTCCTTTTCATTTCACAGATGAGGTAACCTAAGCTGGCTTCTTAGTGGCTGCCTAGTTACCAGGTCAACCAGGTTCTTGAAAGTTCCCTCGTTTCCTCTAGGGTTAACTGAGACACTGTCTTCAAGGGTTCTGGCGGGGCTCCGCGGGGGACACCTGCGGCCCCTACATCTGTCCGTGGCCTGGCCGCACACCGGAGGCTCCTGAGGTTCGGAGTCCAGAGGGGACGGTGGCCGGGGTCGCCAGGACCCTCGTCGCTCTCAGGCCTGGCTCCTGATCCCCCCTGGCCGGGTTCCCGAACCCCCACCCCAGGCCCAGCCCCCGACCCCGGAAGCGGAGTCAGCGGCAGCCCCGGACGACTGGAGGTGACCGTAAGGGCCGCAGCCCTTGCCCCGCCCTCCACGGTCTCCCGGCGCTCTGCGAGCTCCAGGCCGCCGGTCTGGCCCCTCTTTACCTTCAGCGTCCCGGGTCGTCCTTGCCGCAGCAGAAGCGAGGCCGCCATGGCTGCGACTCGGGCGCAGACAGGACGACCCTCCCGGCGGGCAGACGTCGCACCAGACTGACGCGACGCGGCACCAGGTCTGCCGCCTGAGGGCCCGCCCCTTCGCATGAAGGCGCCAATCACAGGCAGGGAAGGAGCGGGGTGCGGCAATGGCTGCTGCGCGCGCATCACCGCAGCCTTCGGGTTCCCAGCGGAGCAGCTCGAGGCCGCGCTCCCGGGAGGAGCCGCCAATCATTGGCGGAGGGTTTCCGCTGACCGCGACCGCGCGGCGGGATGAGTCCTGGGCCACTAAAGTGGTCATTGTGGGTGTCATTTCCTGTCCTGGACCGGCGTGGTCACCCTGCAGGGCAGCATCAGGTTGGACCGTGGACGCTCTTTGACCTGTGAGCACCGTAGTTCCGGAGCCAAGGGGACGAGAAATGCAAGCATTAGTTTACTTGTTTATACCCTGCGGGGCGGAGAAGGCAATGGCTACCCACTCCAGTGCTCTTGCCTGGAAAATCCCATGGACGGAGGAGCCTGGTAGGCTGCAGTCCATGTGGTCGCTAAGAGTCGGACACGACTGAGCGACTTCACCTGCACGTTTCACTTTCATGCAATGGAGAGGGAAATGGCAACCCACTCCAGTGTTCTTGCCTGGAGAATCCCAGGGGCAGCAGAGCCTGGTGGGCTGCCGTCTGTGGGGTCGCGCAGAGTCGGACACGACTGGGGCGACTTAGCAGCAGCAGCAGCCTGCGGGGCAAAGACTCTCCACTTCCAACCCTCCCCTCTTAGGCATAAGCTTGGGTGAAAAGTGAAGGTGAAGTTGCTCAGTCGTATCTGACTCTTTGCGACCCCGTGGACTGTAGCCCACCAGGCTCCTCCGTCCATGGGATTCTCCAGGCAAGAATGCTGGAGTGGGTTGCCATTTACTTCTCCAGGGGATCTTCCCGACCCAGGGATCTAACCCAGGTCTCCCGCATTGCAGGCAGACACTTTACCCTCTGAGCCACCAGGGAAGCTCTACACTTGGGTAGGGGTAGTTACTCATTGACCTCCTCACCCTGTCGATCCTGCCTTCTCGCGTCTCTACGGCATGCCTGGCCACTGGAAGTATCCCGTTCAAGGGGAGCGGACCCCTACCTCAGCTCCTCCAGAAGAAGCGGGCCTCCACTAGGTTAAGGCTGGAGACTCATTCGGGTGGCAAGATAAATAGGTAAAACAGGTCTAACAGGAAACCCTGCCCCATTTGGTTAAAAAAAAAAAAAAGCAACCACATAGGATTAACAGAAACTGGTGACTAACATGATTCTTGAGCTTGTCAGAGTAGCAGCTAAAGGAGGGACTTCCTTGGCTGTCCATTGGTTAGGACTGTGCCTTTCCAATGCAGGGGGTGCAGGCTCCATCCTTGGTCAGAGAACTTAGATCCCACGTGCTGTGGGCATGCCCCCCCCAAAAAAAAAGCTAGCTCAAGGAACAGCTTGCTGAAAGTTCTGCTTTTAACCTGCCTTCATTGACCAAGCTCACCTTAATTACTTTTGACTCCTTTTGTTTTTTGGTCACTAAGTTGTGTCCGACTCTTTGTGACCCCATGGACTGCAGCACTCCAGGCTTCACTGTCCTTCACTGTCTCTGGAAGTTTGCTCAAGTGCGTGTCCATTGTTGGTGATTCTATCTAACCATCTCATCCTCTGCCACCCGCTTCTCCTTTTGCCCTCAGTCTAGAGGCTCAGATGGTAAAAGATCTGCCTGCAGTGCAGGAGACCTGGGTTCGATTCCTGGGTCCAGAAGATCCCCTGGAGAAGTGAATGGCAACCCACTCAGGTATTCTTGCCTGGAAAATTCCACAGACAGAGAAATCTGGTGGGCTACAGTCCGTGGGATCACCAAGAATTGGACATGACTGAGTGACAAACACTTTCCCAGCATCAGGGTCTTTTCCAGTGAGTCTGCTCTTTGCATCAGGTGGCCAAAGTATTGACGCTTCAACTTCAGCATCAGTCCTTCCAACATTGATTTTCTTTATGATCAACTGGTTTGATCTCCTTGCTGTCCAAGGGACTCTCAAGAGTCTTCTCCAGGACCACAGTTCAAAAGCATCAATTCTTCAGCATTCAGCTTTCTTTATAGTCCAACTCTCACATCCATACTTGACTACTAGAAAAACCATAGCTTTGACTAGATGGACTTTTGTTGGCAAAGTGCTATCTTTGCTTTTTAATATGCTCTCTAGATTTGTTACAGCTTTCCATCCAAGGAGAAAGCGTCTTTTCATTTCATTTGACTCTTTAGCCACGCCTATAGAGAACAACGCTGATGTATGGTCACTACAGTAAAACAGATTTAGTTGTTTTCCGGGAAACTGGGGTGAACACCTGTCCAGTTCAAGCCGGCTAAGACTGGTTGGGATCACCAACTCTAAAACTGGGTCTGTGCCAGGTGTCTGATGAATGACCTTTTGACATCAGTAAGCTGAAAACTCCACCCTCAGATCATGCTAAGGGCTTCCATTTTTGACCATGCTTCTCATGAAAAAGCATGCAAGTCAGAGACACCAGAGCCTCTACCGTTCCCTGATTCCAATCTCCTTTCCCCATGCCTGAGATAACCTGCTTCCTTATCTCATTAATGCCTCAACATAGGGCAGGCGCATTTAAGATTTGTTCTCTCATCTCCTTACTCGGCTGCCTTGTGAACGAGCTGTTTCTCTGCTGCACACACTCTGTTTGTGCTGAGGCTGCACGCACAGTCTCAGCGTTTGGCCTCCGGCACATCACAGATGACCCTGGTTCAATAACACTCAGACCCTTGTCAAAGGGGACTCGAGTCAAGTGGATGCAATGGGACCTGCCACCGTCCACACTGGGAGGCAAGGACAAGGACTCAAGCCTTAGGGTAATAATAAGGAAGATGTCCTTGTCACTGCAGAGAAAAGGAAGAAAACATGCAGATGGAAGAATTATCCTTTGCTCAAACCTAATTACCTGTTGCCTCCAGGGGCAACAGTTCAGGCTTGTCTTTGTGAATTTTGCCTGTTTTGTAGGTGATTAAGAATATTGAAGGTGATAAACCACAGGGTCTGAAATTGGAAAGTCCACATTACCCTCATTGTTGGGATCCGGAGACCTCGGTTCTCTCTCACCAGCATTGGGGTAGACATCTGGCTTGGTTTCCAAGTGGCTTAGTGGTAAAGAATTCACCTGCCAATGCAGGAGACCAAGAAGACCCGGGTTTAGTCCCTGGGTTGGGAAGATCCCCTGGAGGAGGAAATGGCAACCTAGTCCAGTATTCTTGCCTGGAGAATCCCATGACAGAGGGCCTGGCTGGCTACAGTCCATGGGGTCACAGAAGAGTTGGACAGGACAGCAACAGGCATCTTATTAGAGTCCTAAGACTCAAAGAAAGCAAAAAGACCTCCTGCAGTTAACAAGGTGGGGCCATCAGCCAGAGTGGCTTGAGGAGGTGGGACTTTGAGGAAACCTTGGGAGGAAGTGACGCAGTGAGTTGGGGGGTGCATCTTGATGGTTTTTCAAATAAGCGATATGATCATGTGTGTGAAGGTGACTACGGCAACTGTGTATAAGATCAGTGCCGACTGAAAAATAGAAATGTACAATGTGAGAGTTGGGAGTTAAACTTTATTTGGGGAAAATGAGTGTAGCCTGGGAGACAGCCTCTCAGATAACTGAGGAAGTGCTCCGAAGAGGTGGGGGGAGGTCAGTGTTATATATGATTTTAGTGAAGGGAGTTCAAGCACACATTTCAGCAGAGGCTCGCTGCTAGGGGCAGATGTTACCGTTAATGATTCTAGCACTTTTCTAGATACAAGGACATGGAAGAATTGGGCTCATAAATTCTTCTCCTGAAAATATCTACCTACCCGATAGCCTGTGCTGCCAGTTTTTCCTGGAGCAGAGTGCCTTGTTCCTGATCTGCACCCTGAACTACTTTCAGGGGGTATTATGGCCCATGACTTCATCCATGTAGAGGCAGATGTCAAGTGACGGTTTGTAGTGGGCACCAGTGCCTAAGCCTGGGGGCATCAGGGGCTCGTTGGAAGCAGCTGCAGTCAGGTGAGGAGGCTGCTACATTTGGCCAAAAGGAACAGAAACCGCAGGATCGAGTGCAAGAGGCAAATAGAAAAATCAAGCAGAAGCCAGAGAAAGGACCAGTGGTTTTACAGGGATTTGTGAAGGCGGGATTATATCCTATTTAATGGTCAGCTGGAAAACTGTAGACTAGATTTTCCTGACAGTGGGGGCTGTTGCTCAATTGTTAATTCTCTGGCCAGAGTGGCCAGAGTCTTTGTGCAGGCACCAGTCACCTCTGCCTGAAACTCTAGCAAGTGCTGACCTAGCATTTTTAGGCAAAACCTGAAAAACTGTGTTTGTCAATATTCCTTAATTAATCACATACATTTTTTTCTAAGCTACTGGAAATCCCACCCACCTATCTTAAAAACCATCAACATGCTCACCCCACCCCCTAATCACTGGGTCACTTCCTCCCCTGGTTACCCTCAATGTACCTCCACTTTGGCTGATGACCCCAACTCATCAACTGCAGTTTTGTTTTGTTTTAAAACTTTTAAAGATAAACTAAGAACTAAACTGGAACATCACTTGGACCAGGGATGGGTCCTGAACTCAAAAAGGTGTTTGGGCTAAAGAGGAAAATAAAACACTCAGCTATCGCACCTTCCACATGTGTGACCTCATTCTGCATTCTGAGTTTAGACATACATGCTTGGTAAGCCCCAAAGGAAATGTAATTTTTTAAATTGAAGTATAGTTGATTTACAATGGTGTTAATTCCCATTATACAGCAAAGTGATTCATATATATATATATATATATATATATATATTCTTTTAAAAATATTCTTTTCCATTATGGCAAAGGAAATATATTATGCATTATCCTATGTAGTTAGTTAAGTCACTCAGTCGTGTCTGACTCTTTGCGACCTTGTGGACTGTAACCCACCAGGCTTCTCCATGGGATTCTCCTGGCAAGAATACTGGAGTGGGTTGCCATTTCCTTCTCCAGGGGATCTTCCCAACCCAGAGATCGAACCCACGTCTCCTGCTTTGCAGGCAGACGCTTTAACCTCTAAGCCACCATATGACCCATCCTATGTAAATAAATACAATTTAATTATGTGTCTTAGGTGAAGATTATTTTGAAAAAGCTTTCAGTAGCTGTGTAGTTTTTATTTATTTATTTTGATTGGAGTAGAGTTGATTTACAGTGTTGTGTTAGCTTCAGGTATGCAGCAAAGTGATTCAGCTTTATATGTATGTATATTATAATAATATAGGTATATTCTTTTTCAGATGCTTTTCCTATATAGGTTAATACAAAATACTGAGTATAGTTCCCTGTGTTATACAGTAGGTCCTTGTTGCTTATTTGTTTTATATATAGTAGTATGTTTATAATAACTGTCCTTTTAAACTATTGTTTACAATGATCACATAATATGCCTTACTTAGTAAGATAATTTTCTTATTTTATTTATTTTTTGGTTCTGTTGGGTCTTCGTTGCTGCACGTGGGCTTTCTCTTGTAGAAAGTGGCGGTTACTCTCTAGTTGTGTGGGGGGGCTTCTCTGCAGTGGTTTCTCTTGTTGCAGAGCACAGGCTCGAGGCACACGGGCTTCAGGAGCTGTGGTGTGTGGGCTCGTAGTTGTGGCTCGTGGGCTCTAGAGTGCAGGCTCAGTAGTAAAGGTACATGGGCTTGGCTGCTCTGCAGCATGTGGAATCCTCCCGGACCAGGGATTGATCCTGTGTCGTCTGCATTGGCAGGCATATTCTTATCCACTGTTACCACCAGGGAAGTCCGATCATTTTCTTTTTAATAAAAGAATTTTTAAAAAGCAGGTTGCTCAGCAAACAGGAAAAGTAAATTGAAAAGCTTTTATATAAGGAGAAAAGAAAATAAGAAAAGTTGAAGTTAAAGTGCATGCGAGCTCAGAGTCCGACTCTTTGCAACCCCAGGCTTTGTAATGCTAGGCTCCTCTGTCCATGGGATTCTCCAGGCAAAGATGCTGGAGTGGGTTGCCATTTCTTCCTCCAGGGGATCTTCTGGACCCAGGGATCAAACCCGCCTGTCTCCCACGTCTCCTGAAATGGCAGGCAGATTCTTTACCACTGAGCCACCTGGGAAGCCCTGGAGTTATATTGCATGTAACTAAAACCATGTTTTAAAACAGATGTAATGACTTCTGTTTCTGGCAGAAAGTGGTCACTAGACATGATGAAAAACCCTGGGTTACAGAACAGGTAGCAATGCTGGGTACAATGTCACCAGCATACTATCAAATAGCCAGCTCTGTTCTCATTCCAGTTCTGTTTTCTGTGGCCTCTGGTTCTTTGTTCATACTTGCTGTGCAGGGATGTACTGGAAGCTCGTGTTTCTGGGCTCTTCTCCCAGGGAATCCCCAAGTCCTGGGGTGAATGTGCATTCCTCCAAGTGGACTTGAGGTGTGCCTCCCAACTCTTCTGAGTGTTGCTTATCTTGCCCAAGTGAGATCATTTTTTTCACAGCTTGGAGTGTCCTGAAGTACAGGAAGTATGTGTCTCCAGGGGCCAAAAAAACAGAGAAGCCTGAAGCCACAAGAAGGCAGGACTGCCCTGGGAGCATTTGCTGATCTCAGTAAGTCAAAGCCTTGGTTTAACTGACATCAGGGGAAGAGGAGACAAGACTTTGGCCCTGTGAACACTTGGGAGTGACCTGGAGAGAAACAGAGGAACCCTGGCAGAACTGACCCTCAGTGACAGGGTGAACCTGGGTAAAGCCACCCACCAGCAAAAAAAAATTCTAGAAAAAAAAGGCTGCAGGAAATGTGTCTTTCTCTCAGGTGAGGAACAATGTGTTAATGTCTATTCTGTCTTGAGTCTGGGATTAGAAGATGCGCATACCTCCCTTGGTTCAGGACATTCTAAGCAGTTTATTTACACTGAAATTAAAATTTCTCTTTAGCAAAGGTACTTTTGTGTTTGTTTTTTAGATTCCACATGTAAATGAAACCATCCAGTCTTTGTCTTCATCTGACATTTCACTTGGCATAATGTCCTCAAGGCCCATCTGTTATTGCATAGACCACATCTTCGGCCATGTATCTGTTGATGGACTCTAAGGTTATTTCCATGTCTTTGTGTGTTAGTCTCTCAGTCGTGTCTGACTCTTTGCGACCCCATGGACTGTAGCCCACCAGGCT
>SJYF01000457.1:1202284-1213114 GCA_006410515.1 Procapra przewalskii
ATTGCCTTTCTTTGGAATTGGAATGAAAATGGACCTTTTCCAGTCCTGTGGCCACTGCTGAGTTTTCCAAATTTGCTGACATATTGAGTGCAGCACTTTCACAGCATCATCTTTTAGGATTTGAAACATCTCAACTGGAATTCCATCACCTCCACTAGCTTTGTTTGTAGTGATGCTTTCTAAGGCCCACTTGATTTCACATTCCAAGATGTCTGGCTTTAGATTAGTGATCACATCATCATGATTATCTGGGTCGTGAACATCTTTTTTGTACAGTTCTTCTGTGTATTCTTGCCACCTCTTCTTAATACTTTCTGCTTCTGTTAGGTGCATACCATTTCTGTCCTTTATCGAGCCCATCTTTGCATGAAATGTTCCCTTGGTATCGAGAAAAGGAAAGATATAGGCATCTGAACGCAGAGTTCCAAAGAACAGCAAGAAGAGAATGCACAGAAGAACTATAGAAAAAAGATCTTAATAATCCACATAACCAAGATGATGTGATCCATCACCTAGAGCTAGACATCCTGGAGTGTGAAGTCAAGTGGGCCTTAGGAAGCATCATTATGAACAAAGCTATTGGAGGGGATGGAATTCCAGTGGAGCTATTTGAAATCCTAATAGATGATGCTGTGAAAGTGCTTCACTCAATATGCCAACAAATTTGGAAAACTCAGCAGTGGCCACAGGACTGGAGAAGGTCAGTTTTCATTCCAATCCTAAAGAAAGGCAGTGCTGAAGAATATTCAAACTACTGCACAATTGCATTCATCTCACACACTAGTAAAGTCATGCTCAAAATTCTCCAAGAGGCTTCAACTTTCAGATGTTCTGGATTTAGAAATGGCAGAGGATCCAGAGATCAAATTGCCAATATTCGCTGGATCATCAAAAAAGCAAGAGTTTCAGAAAAACATTTACTTCTGCTTTCTTGACTATGCCAAAGCCTTTGACTGTGGAATTCCATCACAACAAACTGTGGAAAATTCTGAAAGAGATGGGAATACCTGACCACCTTACCTGCCTCCTGAGAAACCTATATGTAGGTCAAGAAGCAACAGTTAGAAGCGGAACTGGAACAACAGACTGTTTCCAAATTGGGAAAGGAGTACGTCAAGGCTGTATATTGTCACCTTGCTTATTTAACTTATATATAGAGGACATCATGCAAAATGCCAGAGTGGATGAAGCACAAGCTGGAGTCAAGACTGCCAAGAGAAATATCAATAACCTCAGATATGCAGATGACACCACCCTTATAGCAGAAAGCGAAGAGGAACGAGGAACTGAAGAGCCTCTTGATAAAAGTGAAAGAGGAGAGTGAAAAAACTGGCTTAAAACTACATTCAAGAAACTAAGATCATGTCATCTGGTCCCATCACTTCATGGGAAATAGATGGGGAAACAGTGAGACTATTTTCTTGGGCTCCAAAATCACTGCAGCCATGAAATTAATAGACACTTGCTCTTTGGAAGAAAAGCTATGTCAAACCTAGACAGCATATTAAAAAGCAGACATTACTTTGCTGACAAAGGTCCATATAGTCAAAGCTATGGTTTTTCCAGTAGTCATGTGTGGATGTGGGAATTGGACCATAAAGAAAGCTGAGCGCTGAAGAATTGATGCTTTTGAACTGTGGTGTTGAAGAGGACTCTTGCTTGTCCCTTGAACACCAAGGAGACGAAACCAATTAATCCTAAAGGAAATCTGTCCTTTATATTCATTGGAAGGACTGATGCTGAAGCTGAAGCTTCAATCCTTTGGCCAGCTGATGCAAACAACTGACTCATTAGAAAAGACCTTGATGCTGGGAAAGACTGAAGGCAGGAGGAGAAGGGGATGACAGAGGATGAGATGGTTGGATGGCATCACCGACTCAATGGACATGAGTATAAGCAAGCCCTGGGAGTGGTGATGGACAGGGAAGCCTGGCATGCTGCAGTCCATGGGGTCGCAAAGTGTTGTACATGACTGGGCAACTGAACTGAACTGAAAATGAAAAAGTAGGTGTATAGTTTATGAAATTTGACTTAGAAAATCTTGAGAAAAATAAGTCTTATTGGCACAAGTATTGATACTATTCAAATTCAAAGTGTGATGCAAGTGATTTATCATCTCAAAAAGATCATAATGATTAAGTTTTATTCATAACTGATGGTCAAGCACAAATCTTTAAGTTTTCATTTATACATGCTCTGAGTCTTCTGGTATAATGCAGGATTCTTCTTAAAGTTTGGTCTCCAATTATACTGTAGCTCCATAAAACTGTAATTATTTCTAATGGTTGTAACCTATAACATGAAGATAATGAAGCTTCACTATCAGTTTAGGTATGAAAATGACATTTAATTGTATGTAATATGTGTTATAGAACATTTAGGAAGATGTAAGCCATAGTTGTAAGAAAAGTTTAATTTGCTTGTGAGCCTGGTGATGACTGGCTGGCTGTCTCTGGTCTTGGTATTGTTATCCCACCCAGAAGAGAAACTGTAAATTCACCTGCATGCCTGAAAAATACCCCAGGCCATGGAGTTTCACTGTGAAACCCAGATTAGCTGAATAGAAAGGATGTTTATAGCAGATTCATTTTCAGAAACACTGTGAAGTCTCTTGCTTCCTGTGGTTACTGCCCAGTGTCAACCCCTCACTGAAACGCCCTTGCAATGGTCTCTTTATTGCTCTCTGGTTTGTTCCTGCCTCCCCTCCTCTTCCTTCCTCCAGCCCTTCTGTTCTCTGTTCTGTGATACACAGACTTTCTGCCATCTTCTGCCTCCATGAAAGCCCCCTCCCCTTTTATAAAATATTTTATTTTGTAAAACTTTTAATTTTATATTGAAGTATAGTTGCTTAACAATGTTGTTTTAGCTTCAGATGTACAGCAAAGTGATTCTGTTATACATATACCAGTATGTATTCTTTTTCAAATTCCTTTCCCATTTAGGTTGTTGTATAATATTGAGCAGAGTTCCCAGTGCTATACAGTAGATCCTTGTTGGTTATCCATTTTAAATGTAGCAGTGTGTACATGTCAACCCCAAACTCCCTAACTTTCCCTCTCCTCACCCTCCCCACCTGCTGACCATAAGTTCATTCTCTAAGTCTAGAAGTTTGGTTTTGTTTTGTATAAGTTCATTTGTATTATTTTTTAAAGATTCTACATATAAGTGATATCATAAGATCTTATCTTTCTCTGACTTACTTCACTCATCTCTAGACCCATCCATGTTGCTTCAAACGGCATAATTTTTTTCTTTTCAATGGCTTAATATTCCATTGTGTATATGTGCCACATCTTGTCTATCCATTCTTCTCTTGATGGACATTTAAGCTGCTTCCATGTCTTGGCTATTGTAAACATTGCTGTAGTGAACACTGAGGTGTGAGAACAGCACAGAGGTCCCTTAAAAAACTAAAAACAGAGCTACCATATCATGCTGCACTCCTGCTCTAGTACATATAACCAGAGAAAAACATGATCTGAAAGAGTACAAGCTTCTTTTCCCTTACAGCCTTTCAGGAAGACTGGCTTTCCTTAAGCATTTTACTTTGTCAACAACAGCCACCTTTAAGTCTGGGTGTAAATTCAAACTTGAATCAATTCAGATTTGAATTTGAATCAGTCATAGGTTTCTATGCCGCATGCCTATCATAATTCCTTCCCTTAATGCAGAAATAGTGAAGTGAAGCTCGCTCAGTCGTGTCTGACTCTTTGTGACCCCATGGACTGTAGCCCACCAGCCTCCTCCGTCCATGGGATTCTCCAGGCAAGAATACTGGAGTGGGTTGCCATTTCCTTCTCCAGAAATAGCAGCTGATCCTTTAAGACAACTGGGCTTCCCTGGTGGCTCAGTGGTAGGGAATCTGCCTGCAACGAAGGAGATGTGGGTTCGATCCCTGGGTCGGGAAGATCTCTGGAGAAGGAAATAACAACCCACTCCAGTATTCTTGCCTAGGAAGTCCCATGGACAGAGGAACCTCTCTGGCTTCAGTCCACGGCATCAGAGAGTCAGACACAACTTTTAGCACACATAAGACAATTAGTTGTTCCATTTATTTACTTAGCAAATATTGATCAAGCACTGACTTCATGCCAGATTTTGTGGTGCAAGCTGGTGCACTGGCAACCTGCCAACTGAGTCAGCCTCAGTCCCTGCCTTCGTGGCATTTGTAGTCTAGAGACAGGATATTAAGCAGATTATCATAGGTGTACTGCATATAAACAATGAAAGGCTTCCTTGATTAACTGCTTCCCTGGTGGCTCAGAGGTTAAAGTGTCTGCCTTCAGTGCGGGAAACCCGGGTTTGATACCTGGGTCGGGAAGACCCCCTGGAGAAGGAAATGGTAACCCACCCCAGTATTCTTGCCTGGAGAATCCCACGGACAGAGGAGCCTGGCAGGCTACAGCCCACTGGGTTGCAAAGAGTCGGACACGACTGAGCGACTTCATTTCACTTTACTTCCACTGGAGTGAAACTGGGATTGACTAGGAGCATAGAGATGGGGCAGGGAAGGCAATGGCACCCCACCCCAGTACTCTTGCCTGGAAAATCCCATGGATGGAGGAGCCTGGTGGGCTGCAGTCCATGGGGTCGCTGGGAGTCGGACACGACTGAGCGATTTCCACTTTCACTTTTCACTTTCATGCACTGGAGAAGGAAATGGCAACCCACTCCAGTATTCTTGCCTAGAGAATCCTAGGGATGGGGGAGCCCGGTGGGCTGCCGTCTATGGGGTCGCAGAGTCGGACACGACTGAAGCAACTTAGCAGCAGCAGCAGCAGCAGCAGCAGCAGCATAATAGAAATGGGGTGTGGAGAGAATGTTTCAGGTGAAAAGACTAGCGTGTGCTAAGGTCCTGTGGTTGCTATTATCCCTGTGCCAACGAACCAGAACGACAGTCCTGTCTAGAGCACTGAGAATGAAGCCGACATGGTAGGGAATGAGCCTGCAAGGTAGGTAGGAGCCAGACAACATGCAGTCTCATAGTGCAAGATCAGGATTTGTTTTCTGTACCGAGAACAATGAGAAGCCACTTGATTTTAAGCAGAAGGATGAGGTGATTGAAACTGTGCTCTGAAACATCTCTCTGGCTTTAGTATGCAATGTGGATATGCGGGGATGGGGGTGGGGGCAAGCGCGGACGTGAGAACAGAGAGCAGAGGGGTTGCTCTGGTCTGTGTCGCGGCGGAGGCCATGGACACGGGGAGGAGGGACGTCCAGGGGGATTCCGCGATCAGATGACCAATGTGGAAGATGGGGGTGGAGAGTCCCAAGAAAGCATCCAGCAAACCGGTGCTGGTGGTGTCACCCCATGAGCATTAAAAACATTGGAAAAGAGCCCTATCTTGCGTTGAAAAAGAGTAGTTCAGCAGTTTTGCTATTCGGGTGTGTCTGGCTCAGCTCCCATCCGGCGGCTTCAGCTCTGCGCCCTCCTCAGACACCACGTTGGGGACCTAGATGCCAACTCAGACCCTCTCAGTTCTTGAAGGACCAAGTAGGTACCAGACCGGCCAGGTCGCCTAGCCACAGCGCGAGAAAGATCCAGAACTGACTCTCTGCAGTCTGGAGGAAGAAACGAACACTAAACAAGCAAGCGGATTCCCTTCGGACAAAACTGATCAGCAACCGACCCCAGAAGGCGCGAACTCCGAATTGCCGAACGAAGGAAGAGAACACCTTCTGCGCATGCCCGCCTCCTGGTCGCGCGCGGGGGCGATTCCAGATGACGTCACCTCGCGGCATCTCCGCCTGACGTCACTCTCTAGCGCCGGCCGGAAGAGGCGCTGGACGGCGCACGTGGGTGGAGGCGCGTTGGGCGGGCACATGGCGAGTTCTGCGGGGTTGGCTCTGTGCGGGCATGCACTGGTGGTTCGGGGCGGCAGCCGGTTGCTGGCTACTTCTACTTCGAGCAGGTGAGGGGTCGTTCTGGAGCAGAAGACCAGGTTGCGGACGTGCGCCAGGGCCTTAAGATTCCTGTTCTCCCGTCCCGCCAGGGCTGCACCTGCCTTGGGGTGACCCTAGGGAGTCCCGCTGCTGCCTGTGAGCTCTCCGGTGCCACTTGAGCCCGGCTGCGTGCCTGCGCCACGGAATGTCCGCTCTCCCTGCCCTTCTCCCAACACCTGCCCACGGCCCCGCGCCCTCAGCTGCGGGTTTGCGCCATTCTCTGCCGGTTCCGCTCCAGACACTTCCGGGCTCTGCGGGGTCCGGGGGACGCAGTTCTCTGGGGCGTGGGAGGACGACAGCTCTTGGCCTCTCTTGAGAGGAGTTTACTCCCGGGGACCACGTTTATCGTGCTCCTGCACTCGCTTCCCTCTTTGCGTCGCTGCCTGCTTCCTCATCCCCGCCACATCCCTTGACCCCGCTTTGCTTGCCTTTCGGGGCGAGGGTCTTACCTGACACCTCCTTGCTGGAGGGTAGCCCCAGAACCACAGCGGCTTTCTCCCTAGTGGCCCTTTTTGCTTTTTCTAATTACACGCCCCTTATGGTCCCGAAATTTTTATGTTTGTTGGTCGGCTAGTCTTCATCCAGCAACCTCTTGAATATTAGCAGTGGCCAGTTTCGGCCCCGTATTTCCTTTCCCAGGGTAGTTTTGATTCTCCCAAACTTGAGACAGTGTGTCTGTTAAATGTAAATGTGCGCTGTGTTCTTTGTTCAGAGTTTGGTTTCAGAGATTAAAAAAGATGTTAAGTCTAGATTTCACAAATTTATTCAAAAACCTGTTGTCTGTCTCAGGTTACTTTATTTTAGAGTCTTATGAAATCTAGCACATGACACAGTGAGAGATGGGAAAATCTGGTTGATTCAGTTCACACCTTTTGAGGGAACCTAGTGGCTGGCTGGCAAGGTTTGACTTGGACGACTGCTGCTCATCCTACACTGCAGTGCTCCATATGAGAAAAGAGTCTGGCTGTAGTCACTTTAAAGGCTGTAAATTTGTTTGGGATGTCTTTGTACCAGGCATTGGAGCAGGGGGGCTTAGGGCCTGGTAGGAAAAGTGGGTGGCTTCTATACCGGTAAGCACTTGGCAGTCACTGGAGCTTTTCTGGGGGCAGATAAGACATTTTTCTAAATAAGTACCCCAAGTTTTAAACTTGAGTGCATAAGGCTCACTGAAAACTGAGTAACATAGCCATCATGCGCTGATTTTCTAGTTGTTAAAGAATAGTATATTCCTGTTAGGTTTTTGTCCTCATTTATTTCACTTAACTGATTTTTATGGACAGACCATGACAGTTATGTGTAGTAGATACAAATAAGTTCAGCAAATTAAAGCTCCTTAGCCGTTCCCTGAAACATCTTATGGAGACAAGTTCTTGTGGAGAAAATCCTTACTGAGGATGCAAATATTTTTTGATTCAGGTTTTTTTTTTTTTTTTTTAAAGTGAGCATTGTAATGAACAAAGTGCTTCATTTAAAATATTGCTGTTATTTTTCTTTAGTGATGACGACAGTCTCTTCATATATGATTGCAGTGCTGCAGAAAAGAAGTCACAAGAACATAAAGGGTGAGATGGTGGGGAAGCCTCATCAGGCTGATAGTTCGAATAATGGGACTGTTTAGTCTAAGAAGTAAATTGTTGTTTTATTTGCTGAATTTTTCATTTCTGTTACCCAGATGTGTGGCTAAACCAGAGATCACCTCCAGAGAGAAATGTGCTATTGACCTTCAAACTAGGCATTAAGAATATGAGAACTTTGAAAAATACTTTAGTTTGTCAGTAATTAACTATTGTATTGGTACTTTGAAATAACAGGCAATTTCAAATGCATTGAAAGCAGGTGTATGAAATTAGCTAATTGAAAAAAGCATAGTCTTTAAAAAATTTTTTTAACTGTAGCATAGTTGATTTATAACGTTGTGTTTCGGGTGTACAACAAAGTGAATCAGTTATGCACACACACACACACACACACACACACACATATATAAATTCTCCACTCGTTTTTAGATTCTTTTCTCATATAGGTCATCACAGTATTGAGTAGAGTTTCCTATGCTGTGTAATAGGTCCTTATTAATTATCTATTTTATATATCAGTTCAGTTCAGTCGCTCAGTCGTGTCTGACTCTTTGCGACCCCATAGACTGCAGCATGGCAGGCCTCCCTGTCCATCACCAACTCCTGGAGTTTACCCAAACTCATGTCCATTAAGTTGGTGATGCCATCCAGCCATCTCATCCTCTGTCATCCTCTTCTCCTCCTGCCCCCAACCCCTCCCAGCATCAGGGTCTTTTCCAATGAGTCAGCTCTTCGCATGAGGTGGCCAAAGTACTGGAGTTTCAGCTTCAGCATCAGTCCTTCCAGTGAACACCCAGGGCTGACCTCCTATAGTCGTGTATATATGTCAGTCCCAGTCTCCCAGTTTATCTCTTTCTCACCCCTTTTCCCTTCTGGTAACCATAGGTTTGTTTGGTCATTCTGTATGGTGGTTTTCTATAGAAAAATTGGACTTGGGACCCACTTTTTAAAAAAAATATGATTTGATCCCTGCCTCTAGTTGTGGATTAATTCATGTCCTTGGGGGAATGGTCCACAGGATCTCTGAGGGTCTTTCCCGCTCAGCCCTTGGGATTCTGGTGTGTATGCTGAGAGACTGCACTGTCTTAGCTCTACTCCTTAAAATTAGCGTGGTCTTGACCTTCTCCATGTCCCTCCATATGTCTTGTATCCAGACTACACGAGCCTCTTTGCACTTCCTACATCTGATCACGTTATAATCACACAGGACCAGCCTGAATGGCACAGCTTCAGTTGCTCAGGTAAGGCCTGACCTGTCTCCTCTCTTTCTCAGGGAGGACGGACAGCCCGTGGATCAGGGGAGTGACACCATTCTGGCGTCCACCTTCTCCAAGTCTGGCAGCTATTTTGTTTTAACTGATGACAGTAAGCGTCTGATTCTTTTCCGTACAAACCCATGGCAATGTCTGAGTGTCAGGTATGAAATGCTAACGTTGAACTGTTAATGATGTTGAACGCACAACTTACACTTGCATGCCAGTAACAGTCATGATAGCGGCCATAGGGTCAGGAGTGAACACGCTGTACCAGCCCTGTGGCAGGTGCTGTTTTGAGTGCTGGGCTGGTATTAGCTGATTTAAGTCTCTTAGCAGGCCAGTGAGTGGGGTGGGGGGATTGTGCTCACCCACCCTCCCTGGCCAGCAGTCACCCAGCTCAGCTGGGCCCTGTCCTGGTCTAACTACAGAGTTTGTGCTCCTGGCCACTCGGCCATCCTGCTTCCAAACAGTGTTGTTTCTCTAGCCCTTGAGAGTGTTGGGGGCTTTGTGTAAGGTAAGGCACCTGGGCCTTACCTTTTAACTTGGTGAGTGTTTTAAGATGGTGCACTTCCTTGAGTCTCTGAAAGGCTGGGGCTCAGTGTTAATGGGAGAGGATGTCACCTGCCTTTCCCTGGCAACAATTTCCTCACCATCTGTTTCTGCCCCTGGAACTTGGAGTCCCCCTAGAGATCATCTCCTCTGAGGCCACGAGGCTACAGGCCCAGCCCCTCTATGGATGAGGGTGAGTTTTCACCACTGGGGCTGTGCCCACTCTTTGGGCTCTTGACCCTTGGGTCCCTCGTTGGAACACTGACCACCGGGGAGGTGTGGGGCCACCACGCACAGGGCCTGCTGCTCGAGTGTGAGTTGGAGGCGAGCTTGCGCTTGCTCTCTAGGCAGCAGTTCTGGACTTGCTAGAAGGCTAACACATGAGGGAGCCGTCCCTTCTGTGTGTGTCCGCGGGTAGCGACTCACTCTGGATGTGCGCCCAGGAACGTCCACGCAACCTGCCACAGCCCTGGGTCCTGATACTGGAGCTCCTACCCCTCGAGAGGGTGAGCGTCCGGGCTCATGGGTGCCCTGGCTGTTCTACAAGAGTCTGAGGAGGGAGGGAGGAGGGGTGCGTGTGCACTGGGCTTGTTAATGAGGGAGTTCAGTTGAGACTCCTTGAGCGCAGGGCAGGGCGGGGGTTCTTGGTTCTCGTGAGCACGCCCAGGGCTCTCCCTGAGGGTGTGGGCTGAGGGCAAGGCCCCATGTCGCGGGTTCTCTCCGTGGGAGACCTGGATGGCATGGGCGTAGGCCTTAGTGGTCTTGGCACCCGGTACTTTGCTTGCTTGTTTGCTTTTGGCTTTGAAGTTGAGGCCTTACAAATAGCTGTGAAAAGAAGAGAGGCCAAAAGCAAAGGAGAAAAGGAAAGAGATAAGCGTCTGAATTCAGAGTTCCAAAGAATAGCAAGAAGAGATAAGAAAGCCTTCTTCAGCGATCAATGCAAAAAAATAGAGGAAAACAACAGAATGGGAAAGACTAGAGATCTCTTCAAGAAAATTAGAGATACCAAGGGAACATTTGCAAAGATGGCCTCGATAAAGGACAGAAGTGGTATGCACCTAACAGAAGCAGAAAGTATTAAGAAGAGGTGGCAAGAATACACGGAAGAACTGTACAAAAAAGATATTCACGACCCAGATAATCATGATGATGTGATCACTCATCTAGAGCCAGACATCTTGGAATGTGAAATCAAGTGGGCCTTAGAAAGCATCACTACGAACAAAGCTAGTGGAGGTGATGGAATTCCAGTTGAGCTGTTTCGAATCCTGAAAGATGATGCTGTGAAAGTGCTGCACTCAATATGTCAGCAAATTTGGAAAACTCAGCCGTGGCCACAGGACTGGAAAAGGTCCATTTTCATTCCAATTCCAAAGAAAGGCAATGCCAAGGAATGCTCAAACCACCGCACAATTGCACTCATCTCACATGCTAGTAAAGTAATGCTCAAAATTCTCCAAGCCAGGCTTCAGCAATACGTGAACCGTGAACTCCCTGATGTTCAA
>SJYF01000457.1:1218689-1244517 GCA_006410515.1 Procapra przewalskii
CTGTGCACGCGTGTGCACGTGTGTGTGCGCTGCGCTGGAGCAGCAGTGCGTGGATTCAGGTCTGAGGGGCCCTTACAGCATCGTGATCTCAGTTGAAGGGTTTGGTAGACGGTCCTTTCTGAATCCCAGAAGGACCTGGTTCCCTCCCAGTGCCAGTGGGCTTGGCCCTTCTCCCTGGCCCTACTGTGGCGTGTGAGCGCGTAGAGAAGGCCGTGCACTTGGCCGTGGGGGAAGCGTGATCAGTGAGGACGGCTGCCCGGTCCCGGGAGCTGGGGCCTGAAGGCTTAACAGTTGGGTGACAGAGGGCACCTTCCTCTCGGGATCGCTAAGCAGCGCTTGGCTGAGGTGCAGGTCTGAGTCTTCCTTTCTCTTCAGAAGCTCTGCCACGGCCTTTCATCTTTGCCTCTCCACCCCTTTGGCGTTTTCTGCACCTCGGGGGCCTGGGGAGGCGTGGGGGGCCTCGTGGACCCCCGATGGGCAGGCCTTCTGGGCGGCGGCCGCCTCCTGTTTCCTCCTCCACACGTGGCTCCTCTCGGGTTTTTACTTTTCTTTTTTGTCCTGTTCTGGAAAGCTGTGCGTGGTCCTGTGAGAGTAAAGAGGAAACTAAGGTGCTGGAGCCCCCAGTGGTGGCCAGCTTCTGGGGGTTTTGCTGTAAGCCTCTTATAATGAAGGAAAGTGCTCGCGGCGCAGAGGCGTGCACCGGCCGCCTTTGGTCTGGCTGCTCAGCTTTGCACGTCCAGCGTCGCGCTTCTGCTCCTTCAGAAAGAAACGCGGGAGTTCTGGCCCCGGCCCTCCCGGGGACCCGCCCCACCTCCCCGCTGGCCACCCCAGCCCAGGAGTGGTGTGTGTGGTGTGTGCCCTGCATGCCGTGAACTGCAGTTGGTGTGTTTATGTGAAAAGCCAGACAGTGCTCTCAGGCTTAGAATGGAAGCCAACACTGCCCCCTCTTCCCCCGCCGAGGCCAGCCCCGGCGGGCCTCAGCTGTGCCCCTTGGGCTGGTGCTTCCCGGCCGTGCGCACGCAGCCCCCGTTTCAGGGTGCACGTCGTGGGGCAGGTTTCTGAAGGTGCGGGGAGGGTCGGGAGCCTGGCTCGCGGGAGAAGGTGCGGGGAGGGTCGGGAGCCTGGCTCGCGGGAGGTGCCCTCTGTGCACTCTCAGTGGTCAGGCAGGTGGATGGGTCTCTGTCCAGTGTTTCGCTGCAGGTCAGGTGGTCGAGCTCCAGGGTTTTCTCTCTCTCATATCCAGTTTGCTTGGTTTTTGCCCAGCTGCTTGTTTTCTGAAGTCCAAGGCCGTTGAGTCTGGGTCCTCTGTGTGGGGTCTGATCACCCTCCTCTTTGGATGTGTTTGGGGGCCTTCTCACCCCATAGTGTGAAGAACAAAGGAACGGGGTGAGGGGGGCTCACAGGGGCCCCGAAAATGGCTGCACAGTCCGTGGCCCTTTTCCTTCTGAATCTCAGGTCTGCACACCTGGGGGTTTTGGGTTCTTGCCTCTGGAGGCGCCCTCACCCCACTTTTCCTGGAACCTGTATCAGGCGGGCGCTGACCCTGTGGTCTCATCCTCTCTTTCCTTTCACGTTTCTTTCCGTGTGTTCCTGCTCCCTGTTCTACTCTGTCTTCCTGTGGGAGTATTAGTCTCTGCTCTCGTCCTTGGAACATTCTTTCTTCACAGCCCTGGTCTTGCATCCTGCGTGTAGACCTTTGCACTCCCTGAGGTGGTGTGACATGTGGGGTTTTAATTTAAGGGGTTCTCCTGTGTGTGTCCCCCAATCCTGCCACCGGTGTGTTGCTCATCTTTGAAGTTTTCCTCGATACCTGGTGCCCGGGTGTCAGAGCTGGGCACCAGGCCTCGTCGGAGGCCAGCATGCACCCGGCTCCATCTCACTCACCATCTGGCCCTTCTCCGTAGAGGTCTGATTCTGTGTCCTGCCATCTTATGATGAGTGTTGTAGCAGATAATTCTTAACGTTACCCTCTCTTTTTCACTTTATTGAGGTAATAGTTTATAACATCTAAGTTTCACATGCACAGGGTTGTATTTTGACTTCTGCAGGCTCTGCAGCGTGCTCACACCGGCAGTTTAGTTTCCATGCGTCGCAGTACAATCCAGTCGACCCCCTTCGCTCACCGTGCCGTCCCCGCTGGTCACCACTGCTCTGTTCACTGTATCTGTGTGTGTGTGTGTTTGGTTTGTTTTTTATATCCCACTTAATGAGTGAAATCATAAGGCATTTGTCTTTCTCCACTAGACTTATTTTACTTGACATGATGCCCTCTAGGTCTGTCCATGTTTTTGTGGCAAATGGCAAGATTTCATTCCTTTTCTCTGGCTGGGTGATGTTCGCGCGCGTGCATGCATGCATGCGTGTGTGCGTGCTGCGCCGCTTTCTTCTGTTGATGGGCTCTTAGCTTCTGTGCCTTGGCTGTTGTAAATAATGCAGCAGTGAACGCAGGGTGAGCACGTCTTTTCAGAGTAGCGTTTCTGTTTTCTCCTCAGGAGTGAAGTCGTGGGGTCATTTGGTAGCTCTAATTTCTCGAGAGACTTCCGTAGTGCTTTCCCCAGTGGCTGCCCCGGTTTACATTCCCGCCATCGGTGTACGGGGGTCCCTTCTCTCTCCATCTTCACCACCGTTTGACATTTGTTGTCTTTTCGACAGCAGCCCTTCTGGCAGACATGGGGTGCTTTGATCTGCGTTTCCCTTATGACTGGGGATACTGGGTGTCTTTTCCTGTGCATGTTGGCCGTTCGCGCATCTTTATTTAGAACAATGTCTGCTCGCATCCTCTTCCCATCTTTCAAGGCTGAAAGGCTGGTGCTGAGCTGTGTGAGCTCCTCGTCGACCTTGGACGCTGACCGCTCGCCAGATGTCTGCAGACACCTTCTCCCGTTTGTCTGCTGGCGGTTCTGTTGGTCGTCTCTTTTGCTGTGCAGAAGCTTTTTTGACGTCATTTCATTTATTTTTGCTTCTATTTCCTTTACCTGAGGAATTTCATTTGGAAAGACCTTGCTGAGACCAGTGTCAGAGAGCATACTGCCTGTGGTTTCTTATGGCTGCGGGTCTTACATTTGCCTTTCATCCATTTTAAGTTCATTTTTCCGCATGGTGTGAGATTGTGGAGCGGTTTTATCCTTTGGCGCATGCCTGTTTTCTCCACACTGTTTATTGAAGAGACTGCCTTTCTCTGTTGTCTGTTCTTGCTTCTTTGTTGTAGATTGTTTGTATGTGCCTGGGTTTCAGTTCTGTCCCATCGATACGTGTGCCTGCCTTTCTGTCGTTACCATGCTGTTTTGATCATTGTAGTTTTACAGTGTAGCTCAAAATCAGGGAGTGTGACACCCTTCCCCTTTATTATTCTTGCTCAAGATTACTTTGGCTCTTCAGGTCTTTTGTGATTTTCATACACATTTTAGGATTTGTTGTTGTTGTTGTTTAATGTCTGTGGAAAATGTCATTGGCATTTTGATAGGGGTTGGAGTAAATCTTCAGTTGATTTAGTTAATGATGGACATTTTCACAATGTTAACTCTTCCAGTCCATCAGCGCAAATATCTTCCCATTTGTTCATGTCTTTGGTTTCTTTCAGCAGTGTCTTATACTTTTCGGAGTACAGGCCTTATACCTCCCTGGTTAAATTTATTCCTGGGTGTTTTATTCTTGATATGATTGTGTGTGGGGTTGTTTTCTTAATTTTTCTTTTCCTTTGTTGTTTCTGTATAGAAATTCAACAGAGTTTTGAGCATTGATTTTGTGCCCTGAAACTTTATTCATTTATTATTTCTGGTAGTTTTTTGCTAGAGTCTTCAGGGTTCTTCCTTTCCAGTTGGATTCCTTTTTTTTTCCTTGTCTGACTGCTCTGGCTAGGGCTTCCAGTACTGTGGTGACTAGAAATGGGCACGCTTGTCTGGTTCCTGGTAAACCGTTTTTTTTTGCATTTATGTTATTTTTGGCGCTCACATCAGGCTGTACCAGTTGACCGTCTCATGGGTAACAAATGGATGCCCTCTTTGCACCCATTCCTGAGCAGTAACGTGGACAGTTCTTGGTGCTCATGAGCCTCACGTGTTTCTCCCTGTGCGGATGCATGCTCATTGATGGAACCGTGTGTGTGTGCACCGCAGTCCCAGCCCGAGCGCAGCAGGCCTTGTCTGCGACCCCCAGCACGACCGGGTGTCTTGTGTCCTTGCCCGTTTAGCTGTTTGGGTCCCCCTTGTTCTTATTGGTCTGTGTGATGCTTTGCACAGTTGTCAGTAAGCAAAAAGCCTTTAACGGGGAGAGGTGTGCTGGCCGCTGCCTCCGTGTTATCATCCCCATGACCTGGTGAAGCCTGGATGCCCCACGGGGCACTAACCATCCCTGGTGTCTGCAGGACCGCACCCTGAGGCTCTGGGAGTACCAGAGTGGCCGCGAGTTACACTGTTGTCCCCTGACCAGCCTGCAGGAGCCCACGGAGCCCTGGAGTGACAAGGTAACCCCACACGTTTATCTTGGGGCCTTTCCAGCTGCTGGGATCCTGTGGAAAAAACTCCTTTTACGTTGGAGAAGTTTCTTGCTGTCAGTGCAGACTCCCCGCTTGGGTTTCTGCTGCCACGGTGCCCCCATTGGAGCTGCGGCAAACAGAGGCCTGTGTGTTCTGCTGTTCACATCCGTGCCCTCCTCAACCTCCTGACACCCCTGGATGGTGAGGAGAGGCAGGGCACAGAGGGGACTGGAACGAGTGGTTCCCGATGCCAGGCCTGGCTGCACCTGCATGAGCCCGGGGCTGCACCCCATGCTGCTCTGAGAGCTCTTTGTGTGGTCTGCCACGTCCCCTCCATTCCTCCTGGCTCTGACCCCAGGTGCTTCCTCTGCCCGGACCTGTGGATGCTCGTGTACATACTGTCCATGGTTATGGTCCTCTCTTTTCTTTCCTGTGTGTTCTCTGCCCTCCTTTTTGACCAATTCCTTTGACCTTGGAGATGCTGCACAGGCTCCGTGAGGCCCTTGTGTCAGAGCTGCCTGTGAATTGTGCCCTCCCTGGGGTCTGGAGAGTCCTGCAGGGTCTTCTCTTGCTGTGGTAGACCACACACGGGGACTGTCTGTCCTGCAGTGATGCCCGAAGTTAGAGCAGGGCAGCTGGAGTCCAGTCCTGGCCAGCTCATGTCACTGAGGCTACTGCTTTTCCTTCCAGAGGTTTGCCGTGTCCAGGATCACATACTGGAGCCAGGAGGACTGTGTGGCACTCTCGTGTGATGGGTGAGCCCACGTGGACATGGTGTTGCTCTTGGTTCCTGCAGGCCCGTGAGGGTGGGAGGAGGCTGGGGAATGAGAAAGGGATCTCTGGTTTGGCCTTGCCCTGCAGTGACCTTGACTGTCTGAGTCCTGCTGCTGCAGCAGGGGCGGGTTCCTTCCTGTACACCAGCATCTCACTCACTGCTGGTACCTGCCAATGTGAAGGCAGCCCTGGCTGGCCTGTTGTGCAGGTGGAACCCTGGCTAATGGTCAGCTGTGGTAGCTAGGCCCCAGTCGGGCCTAGCTCAGCATGGGAGATCCCAGGGGCTGCAGTGCAGACGAGGTGGGCATGGGGAGCATGATCGCCCAGCTGTGCCCTCCTGAGCATCGTCCATGTGCTGGGAATGGGGTTGGGGGCCCCCCACATTCTCACCTGTCCCTGATGAGCACCCTGGGATCAGCATTTGAGTTCATGTTAGAAAGGAAGATGCATGATTAGAGGGTAAAGTGCTGCCTAGGCTGGGGGTGGAGGGCTGAGCTCACTGCCCGGGGTCCATGCATTGCTCAGTGGGTGGAGTGTCTGTCTCCTCTGCGTGGTTTCGTCCTGGCTGTGTGATTAGCTGTTCCAGGACTTAGTGACGGGAACCTTGGTGAGGTCACAGCTCCTGGGGGCAGGGATGCAGGAGTAGCTGGGTGCTCGGGGAGTCACGAGGTGGCAGCTGAGACACTGGTGGGCCAAGTGCCCCTCGGGCCACGGGCACTGTTCTCACTGTCCCCTCTCTCCTGGCAGGCTGCCCGTGGTCTACATCTTCCAGCTGGATGCTGCCCAGCGACAGCTGGTTCCAAGGCAGCTGCTGACTTTCCAGCACCGTGTGTGGGATGCCGCCTTCGAGGAGGGCAACGGGCTGTGGGTCCTGCAAGACTCCCGGGAGGATCCTCTTGTGCTCTACAGGCCCATGGGTGGCCAGTGGCAGGTAAGAGGCTGGACCCTGCTATGCCCCAAGCTGGGAAGAGGGGCTGGAACCCCTTTCAGCCTGATCACATCCATTCCAGAGGCTGTGTCCCGGGGTGGGGGCAGGGAGCTGGGGTGCCTGCTGGGTTCTCCAGTGTCCTGTGTCTACACTGGCATTTTGGGGGCTGTTGGTACCCTTTCCCTGTGACTGTCCTGGTCACACGTCTCTTTAGGAGAAGAGCCCACAGCTGGGGGCTCCTGGGTGGATACCTTTCACTCTTGGAGCCTTAGCACAGTCTTGCCCCTCGGGTCCACTGGACGCCGAGGGGCCCTGTCCTCGCAGGTGGCCTGGGTGGGCCTGTGGGTCACCGGGTGCCATGGTGAGGGGCAGGGGACGCTCGAAGAGCTCTCTGCACACTTGCGTGTCCTTGTCGAGTGCTCAGGGCCACCCAGCAGCTTGTTCAGTGTTTTTATCTCAACAGTAGGGGTGAGCCAGTGCCCCTGGCCTGTGCCTGCCCGGTTCCAGGCACCTTTAGAGTCAGCCGTGATGAGCCGGCAGTGTGTGTCCCCGGCTCTGTATGACCAGCTGCGGTCACTGCTGTGCTGGACGGGCTGGGTGTACAGCCTTGCTGCCTCCTGGGGGTGTGGAGGGCAGGGCTTTCCCGTGCCTGTGCAGCAGCCTGGGGTTTCTGTCCTCTCTCTGATAAAAGTTTTCTGTTCATCTCCTCAGTCTGTTCCTGAAAGTGCTGAGGTGAAGAGGGTCTGTGCTCACGTTCGCATGAACTGGGCCATGTTGGAAGGTGAGCACTCATCCTCAGCCTGCTTTTCCAGGGTCACGATCTGCTGTGGCCACAGCAGGTCCGAGAGCGCAGTACCCAGCAGGGGTCTGCTTCTTGGGGTGAGGACGAGGGGCCTGTGTGTGTGGGGGGGTGTCCCTTGCAGGGCAGGCGAGTTCTGTGAGGCAGGGCTGATCGGTCCCCTTAGAGACGCGCTGCCCTGGTCTCGTTAACCTCAGTGGGGCCTACATCCGGGCCACCTGGTTGGCAGGGTTCAGGTCCCTGCAGTTTGCTGAACGGGGGCCGCGTGTCTCCCCTTTCCTTTGGCCAGAGGACACCCTGGGTCGGCTGCCAACAAGATGCAGCCACAGCCCCTGCACCTGGTCTCCCAGGGACCCCTGTCCTGTGAGAAGCGAGTCCTTGGTGCAGCCAGGCATGGCCGTCAGGAGGTGGGCATTCTGGGGGCAGCGCCCGAGGAGGCCCCAAGACCCATGAGACCTGGGTGGTGGTCGAGTTCATTCCTTGCTATAGGAGGGTCCACCAGGTCCCCCTTAGAGGCAGAGCCCTGAGTCCCCGTCTGCACTCATGCCTGGCGTCGCCCCTGACACCCGGTTTCATCCCTCCCGCGCAGGCTGTGCTGGCGTGGACAGTGGCTTCAGCAGCCTCTACAAGGCCACCTGTGACAATATGACCACTTACCTGAAGAAGAAGGAGGAGCGGCTACAGCAGCAGCTGGAGAAGAAGCGGCGCCGGGCCCCGCCACCCGGGCCCAACGGGCCGACCAAGAAGATGAGGGCAGGGGAGTCGGCCCGGGGCTGCTCACCCTAGCGCTGGGGGTGCCCCTCGGGGAGGCATGGTGCTGCCCTCTCCGCTCGCTCTCACAGCTCCCTGACTTGGGCTGGGTGGCGGCAAGGTCCATTCTGGCTCAGCGGACCCCTGGGGCCGTGCCGGGAAGCTGGACGGGACCATGGGCTTTAGAACTTTCTGTCCCCAAAGCTGTGCCACAGGTCAGCGTCACTGGAGACGCTGCACGAGAGTAGTAAGTACTCCCAGCACCTCCCTTCCCCTTGAAGGGTGATCACCTGTGGGCCTGGCGCTCGTCCTTCCTGCTTGTCCCGCAGCGCAGCGGGCTTCCTGGCAGGAGCCTGGAGGCCAACGTCTTTCTGGCAGCGCGGTGGATGCCCACGCTGTTCTCCGCTTGCCTTTCTGGATGGTCTGCCCCATGGGCTGTTAGCCCAGGGGAGTAAGTGCTGGCTCTCAGTGCTCGGGCCACGTAGAGCGAGGAGAGCTCGTCGCCAGCATTGGTGGAGACAGGCCCATTCACGGACATGTGAGAACTGGGGTGCCCCAGCCGGACACTCACTCACTCCGCAGGGAGGTGACTGGTGACGTGTATGTTTGATTTTGATCTGGACTTTGTGCACGTGCAGCAGAGCAGGAAAGCCAGCTGTGTGCTAATTCCTGATCAATAAAGATGAGTTTTTCTGCAGCTTCTGGAAAATTGAGCAGCAACACATGGAACTGATTTAAAAATATACTGAGCAGAACCATGTACGATGAGTGTGCTCTTTGTGATTGAAACGTTTACCTTTTGGTTTGAAGAAAGACGTTTTTGTGGTGTGGGGGGTGTTTCATGTATCAAAACCTGAAAGGCATCAGATCATTCCTTAGTGCCTTGTTTTAATTTAAACGCTGATCTGGAAACAATACTGTTTGTAAACCTCTCAGGGTTGCTTCCCACAGGGGACATCAGGGACCACCCCATGCCCTGCCCCACAGTGCATGCACACATATGTGCACACACTCACTCAGCCTGTACCCCCCGGTCCCCCATCTGACTCGGGCAGGGTAGTCGGTTGGCGGAGAGAGCATGCACCTACAGGGATGGTGGGGTGCCATGGCTGTGGTCCTGATACGGAGTGTTCATCCCTAATATGCTCTGAATGCTTGGTTTTAGGAGAAATTTGTTTGTTCTTATTGGTGTCTTTATTTTTGACCATGCCACTTTGGGGATCTTCATTCCCTGACCAGGGATTGAACCCGAGACCTCAGCAGTGAAGCTCAGGGTCCTAACCGCTGGGCTGCTGGCAAGTCCCTCTTCTTGGTGTCTTGGGCTAAGATGGGGCCAGCAGACTGGCCTGCAGGCCACAACCTGCCTGTTGCCCAGTTTTCTGTGGTCTGTGAGGTAAGCCTAGTTGTTAGGTTTTTAAATGGTTGAAAAAAGAGAAAAATGTTTCAGTCTATGGGCATCCATCAGTAAAATCTCATCGGGCCACAACCATGCCTGCTCGATTAGGGGTGCTCAGCCCTGGCTCCTGGAGAAGGCAATGGCACCCCACTCCAGTACTCTTGCCTGGAAAATCCCATGGACGGAGGAATCTGGTAGGCTGCAGTTCATGGGGTCGCGAAGAGTCAGACACGACTGAGCAACTTTACTTTGACTTTTCACTTTCATGCATTGGAAAAGGAAATGGCAACCCACTCCAGTATTCTTGCCTAGAGAATCCCAGGGATGGGGGAGCCTGGTGGGCTGCCATCTGTGGGGTAGCACAGAGTCGGACACAACTGAAGTGACTTAGCAGCAGCAGCAGCGCCGGCTCCAGGGCTGTAGCAGCCGAGTTGGGAGGTTGCCTGCACAGTCTGGAATACTTAGGTTCCGGCCCTTCACAGAGAGGTTGTCTGTCCCCTTAAGGTCCCTGTTAAATTTGTGCTGTGTTATCAGTGAGCTGGTTGAGTTCACCAAGTTCCTTGTGGTCCCTGAGGACTGATAGGTGGTGGCGTGGGCCTCTGTGAAACCCCAGTGCCCCAGCCCTGGAGGTGTCTGAAGTTGACCTCTTAGGGAGGCTTAGATGTGCGCCAGCAGTCTGTAGGGAGAGCAGGGCACAGGTGGGAGGGGCTGTGGAAACTTGAGTTTCCCAGGACTGTTGTAAAGTTACTTACGTGATTTAGAAGTTTATCTGTTTAAACACAGATAAAATTGATTTTGAGAAGAGAGTGCATTTAATCAAATTCAGCAGAAATAGTGTTTCCACGTATACTCTTTGTAAAACCTATTTATGAGCAATTATACGTTCTACTTTTAATCCTAATTGCTAAAAATCTAATGTGTACATTACATAAGGCCTCTGTTTCAGAAAGCCTTAGGTAGCTCAGATAAACTGCGTGAATGACTTGCTCTGCCCTTCCCACACCCCAGTTCCCTCTCTAAAGCCTCAGGGTAGACAGTCAAGAGTGAACCCTCAAGACCCTAGGCACCTTCAACCCCAATAAAGTCAGCACCCCAGGCCTATGTGTTTGCATGCTGGTCTCCTTTTGGCCTCCTTGGGTGGCCCACATGTGTGTTCCAGGACTGCGAATAATAAACCTTGTTCCTCAGAATTCCCCGTTTTTTATTTTCTTTGGCCATGCCATGTGGCTTGTGGGATCTTAGTTCCTAGACCAGGTATTGAACCTGGGCCCTTGGCAGTGAAAACTTAGGCTCCTAACCACTGGCCCACAGGGGAGTTCCCTCTCTGATGGCTTTTGCTGAAGTGCGTCCAGGGACCGCAGAAACCAGAAGGGCTGGTCCAGCCACAGCATTGGCCCTGGTGGGGGTCTGGGAGTTGGTCTGAGTAATTCGGGTTATACGAAGCACACGTGCAGTTATGTGAGAGAGCTCCGCACCGTGTTCCGGAGTGGCTGTGTCATTTTACAGCCTGTGAGTGCGCGGTTGACCTGGTTTCTGCATCCTCGTCAGCATTTGGTGGTGTCACAGTTTTATCTTGCGTGAGTCTTGAGAGTTCTTTATTGTTGCTTGCAGATACGGTCTGCAGACACATTCTCCCAGCGTGTGATTCCTCTTTTTATCCTTCAAACATTGGGTCTGTCACACAGCAAACAGTTATATTGATGGGATGGAGTTTATCAGGTTTTTCCTTAGATCGACTTTTGGTGTCCAGAACCTTTTTCCCTGGCCCTAGCCCCTAAGGATTTTCTCCTGTTGTGTTTATAGACATTTCATAGTTTGATGTTTTACACTTGAGCCCATGGTTCCATTGTGAGTGAGTCTGTGTGTAAGGTATGAGGTCGTGGTCTCTGACTGTGGACATGTGCCTGCCCCAGCACCCCTTGTTGGAAAAGCTGTGAGCTCCTCTGGTGAACTGCTGTGTGACCTTCACTGTGGAATGGTGTTTTCATGGGACATAGTTCTTGGTGGACATCTTAGTCCTTTAATTTTTGTGTTTTTTTTTTGGAGATGGCTCTGCCTCATCTCTGTGGTACCTGTTTTCCTCTGTGCTGGTGGCCTCGGTGTCCATGTACAAAGTTTGTGCTTGGCTTCATGCCCTGGCAGCAGGTGTGGTCACTGGAGGGTGCTGGGAGGTGGGGGTACTGCAGGAGGATGGGGCTGCTGGAGCCCAGAGTCCTTCCTTCCCTGGGCTCTGATGTGCCTGCCAGAAGCACAGGTTGCTCTGACATCCCACTGTGGTTGCCAGTGAGCGTCCACAGCACCCCACCCTAGCTGGAAGTATCCTGGCATGTACTCAGTACCATGCCCAGCTCCCAGGGAGTCTTTCTCCCCCTGCCCGAGTGAGCCCTGGCAAGGGCTCCCTGCTCACCAGCCCTGGCCTGCAGAACCTTGGCAGCTCCATCAGCAGGCGCATCACAGCTGAGCCCCTGCAAACGAGGTCTGAATTCCTCCACCCCGCTGCCTCCCTGCAGGATGCTGCCATCCCCCAAGGTCCATGATGCCATCCTCCCAGCTCGTTCCTTTTCGGACCCTCTGCCTCAGGCCTCCCATTCCCGTTTTTTAAAGTTAGTTACACTTCAGTGCTTGCTTAGGCAGCACGTATACTGAAGTCCTTTAGACGTTAGTGGGCAGTCTTCTGTAACTGTGTGATCCCTTACATTGGATTTGCCTCCTGTTCCTGGGTGGTTTCTATTTCTGGACTGATAACACCTTCTTTCCCCCACTGGACGCAACGCGCCTTCCTCTCCTAGCTTCTGACGTTCTCTTCACTGGTTTTCTGTAGCTTGAACATGATGTGCTTGGCAGGGAAGGTGTATGTTTACCCTGTTGAGTCTTTGTTGAGTTTCTTACATCTGTGGATTTATCATTTTTAAAAATCAAATTAGGACGTTTCCAAGTATTGTTTTCTTCAAATATCTTTTTTCCCTTCCTCTGCTCTCCCTGCCTCCTGCGACTCCAGCAATGGTATTTCAGGCCTTTTGGCGTGGGCGCCAGGTCAGCGAGGCCGTGGGAGCTCCCTTAAGCCTTTTCCATGTGCGCTTCGTTGTGGACAGTTTCTATTTCTCATCCTCAGTTCCCTGATCTCTTTGGCGTCTAAGCTGCTGTCCACCTGAGGCTGTGTTTTCTGTATTAGATTTTGTATTCTTCATCTCTGTAATCTTGATTGAATTCTTTAAAAAAATATCTTCCATTTCTCTTATCATACTCTAAAAAAATGCCTTCAGACATACGGTGCATAGTTAGAATGACTGTCTTTTGATTCCATCTTGTCTGTTGTCCCTGTCTTCCTGCTGACTTACTTCCTGTTCATGGCGGCCATTTCCCTGCTACTGCGCATGTGCAGGAAATTTTTCATTGGGTGCCTGATACTGTCGCGTTTTCATGGTTGGATGCTGAGCCTTATCATCTTCCTTTAAAGGATGTTTCTCTCCTGGCCATCAATTAAGCGCCTGTGGATGAAGCTGATCCTTTGGGGTCGGTTTCTGAGCGCACTGGGATGGGTCTGGAGCAGCCTTTAGAGGCAGAGTGTCCCCCCATCTTCTGAGATCTACCCTCCGGGGCATCCCTGTTTAACGCTGTGTTCATGAAGTTTCTCCACGCCTGGCTGGCCACAGGGGCCTCAAGTGACTCTGGGTCTGTGAATTGTTCTGTCCTCAGAAGTGCTTATGTGAGCCTCAAGGACATCAGCCATGTGTGAGCAGGTTGGTGTTGGAGCACAGACAAGGGACACCCCTCCCGCCCCCTGGCAACTTTCCCTCCCCTGGGCATCTCCTCTTCTGCAGCACCCTGTCCCCAACTCAGCTGCCCCGCCTCCGAATTCCCCTCCATCTGAATCTGCCCTCCCTTTGCTGCTGTGGCTAGAGAATTACTTTGGGCACAAAGTCTCCAGGCCTTGGGCCTCAGGCCACCAGGACCAGGCTCCTGGTCAGTCCTGGGGGAGGGTGTCTGGACCCTCATGCTCCTTGGGGTCTGCAGTCGGGTCACATTTATCTTGTGATGAGCGAGGCCTCTCATCTCTTACCTGCCCAAGAAGGTCCTGTGCCCAGTTGAGAGGCAGTGTTCCCTGGGGGAGGGAGATGACTTGAAAGACATCTTTCTAGCCTTTTCTCTGTTATGTGAATTGTGAATGTTTTCCAGTTTGATTTCCAGCTTTCTAGATGCTTTCTTTTTAATATGGCCTTTTTTTGGTAGTCAGATTTATCAATCTTTTTACGATTTTTGGGTATCATACTGTATTTGGTCTGTTGTTTAGTTGCTGAGTCCTGTCCGACTCTTTGGCGACCCCATGGACTGTATGTAGCCTACCAGGGTCCTCTCTCCATGGGATTCTCCAGGCAAGAATACTGGAGGTGGGTTGCCATTTCCTTCTCCTGGGGTTCTTTCTGACCCAGGGACTGAACCTGTGTCTCCTGCGTTGTGGGCAGATTCTTTACCACTGAGCCACCAGGGAAGCCTTTCTCCGCCCTCTGTACCTTTGACATGGCTGGTTTAGAAAGAAGAGGCAGAATCATGGGACCAAGGACACGCCCAGTTCACCTGATGTGGGGAGGGAGGTGCGGGAAGATTGTGACTCCCCATGAAAAGCCTTTTAGTTTTTTTCCCCCAAGCCTGGCTTTTTTACCTGTGAAATGGAAGCAAAGTGGTGCTAAGATTCACAGTGGGATTTGCCAAAGATTCACAGTGGGATTCGCCAGTTTTTGAAGCAGAAAATCACCAGCCTGACGTTTGATGTTCTGTTTCGCTGGTTCCAATTCTGTGACAAAGAAATGAAAGAACTAAAATAATAAAGCTGTGTTCATGGCTCCTCGGGGTGTTTTGTTTTGATTTTTGCTGGCTTGGCATGGCGGGAGGTGTCTGGAGAGAGAAGAGCTTGTGAGTGGCCAGGGTGGGCAGGGGCAGCGACAGAGGAGGTCAGGGCTCCTGGAAGCCGTGGTTCCTGACTCAGCATCTCTTAGGTCGGTGTTCTTTGAAGTTACGAGCTCAGACCATCAGCCAGAGAAGACAAAAGGCTACAAGACATGTTACAGCATCCTGGCTTGCAATGTTTGCTTCGCTTATAAAATCTTCCAATGATGGTGAGTTTTCCAGTGAAGTGGTTCTAGGACCACTGCAAACATGCTTCCGCATGCTTTTTTTTTTGCCACGAGTGGCTTTTTCACACAGCAGACACGGCAGATAGTGCCTTTGACCTAATTTTATGTGACGATTTACGTCACCTCTCCAGTTTTCTCCATCTAACCCCAAGAGCAGACTTAGCAGGCCCTGCGCCCATGAATCCAGCCAGGTCGAGTCTGGCTGTGCCGTGCCGTGTGGTCAGGGCCCCTTTGCAGCTGAGTCTTGGTGTGAAGCTTGCTCTGAGCCTTAACAGAGTTCAGTATTCAAAAGACCCTGAAGCCAGTGGCACAGGTGGGAGCAGGCTTGTCTAGTGGGTGCTCATCGGACAGCTCTTCATATGTGGTTAAATGAGAACAGGACGTTCGTAAGACTCGAGACTCCCTTAGGCAGCAAGGAGATCAACCCTAAATATCCATTGGAAGGGCTGATGCTGAACCTGAAGCTCCAATACTTTGACCACTTGATGCGAACAGCTGACTCACTGGAAAAGACCATGATGCTGGAAAAGGTTGAAGGCAAGGAGGAGAAGGGTGACAGAGGATGAGATGATTGGATGGCATCATTTACTCAATGAACATGAGTTTCAGCAAACTCTGTGAGATATTGGAGGACAGGGAGGCCTGGTGTGCTGCACTCCATGGGGTCACAGAGTCCAGCACTACTTGGCAACTGAATAACAACAATGTTCATAAGAAAGTTACTGGCAAACTACCCTAGAAAAGTCTTAGGCCCAGGGGAATTCTACCAGCTTCAAGACCAGATCGTCCCAGAACACCATAGAGTATTCGGAGAGTAGAAAAGGAAGCTTCCTAATTCCTTTTATGACACTATCAATAAAGATAATATAAGGGGGAAAAGTTGGATACCAGTATCACTCATGACAGCACAGAAGTACTAAGTGTCAGCAGTAGCTGGCATCTCGCACAAAAATAATACATCATAACGGGTTTAAGAATGTAACGTTTGTTCATTATTAGGGAATCCATTACTATCATATATTACATTAACAACTCTAAGTAAAAAATTCATAGTTTTCTCCATGGATAGGTCTTGTATGGGAGAAGGCAATGGCACCCCACTCCAGTACTCTTGCCTGGAAACTCCCATGGACAGAGGAGCCTGGTAGGCCACAGTCCATGGGGTCGCACAGAGTCGGGCACGACTGAGCAACTTCACTTTAACTTTTCACTTTCATGCATTAGAGAAGGAAATGGCAACCCACTCCAGTGTTCTTGCCTGGAGAACCCCAGGGGCAGAGGAGCCTGGTGGGCTGCCATCTATGGGGTCGCACAGAGTTGGACATGACTGAAGTGACTTAGCAGCAGCAGCAGGTCTTGCATAAAATTCAATATCATAATAGAATATTAATTGAGAAAACTTTTTTTTTTAAATGGTAAAGTAAACATGCGGTAAGGCGTTTTAGCCATTTTTACTTGCACAGTTCAGTGGCAGTGAGCACATTCACGCTGTTCACAGGCATCTGACATGATGCACTTCAGTCCTGAAGCTGGTCTGTTACTGTAGGGAGAGGCTAGAGGCATTTCCTCCAAGATCATGAACAAGGCACAAATGCCCACCACCTCCCCTACCATCTGCATGTCTCAGGTATAACAATGGGTAAAAAACAAGTAAAGCCATCTCTGTTTGCAGATAACATGACAGTATATCTGGAAAATCCTAGGGGATCCATGATTTAAAGAAAAGGCAGTGAGGTAGCTTTACCCCAAGTTAACATTAAAGAATCAGTAGCCTTCCTAGATATGAACAATAAACGAGAGACAGTTGAGAAAAATTTCATTTCCAGTTGGAGCAAACTACTCAGGAATAAATTTAGCCAGCAATGTACAAACCTCCACAATGACCATTTTAAAGCAGTCTTAAAAGATGCAGAAGTGGACTTGGAACAGATGTAAAGACATCTCTGGATGGAAAGACTTAGCTTTACAAAGACGTTTCACAACTTGACAAATTCAAAGCAATTCCAGTAAAAATAGCTGTTTTATGGAGTCAGGCAAGTTGATCCTGAAATTGATGTGGAAAAACAAAAATAGCCGGAAAACCATGGAAAAACTATGAGGGAGACTGACCCATCCAGTATTAATGCTCACCATCAAGCCTGTATAGAAAAGACTGGGGCAGGCAACATGGCAGAAGAGGGAAGAAAATGTAGAATTAGTCCCAAGTCTATGTGGAAGCTGAGTGTGTGACAAGGGAATGACTAATTATGGTGTAAAGGTGAGTCTTTTAGAAAACCTGCTGGGACAGTTGGATTGTCATTTGGAAGAGGATAAAATTATTTCCATACTGGAAGGAGATCAAACCAGCCAATCCTAAAGGATATCAACTCTGAACATTCACCAGAAGGATTGATGCTGAAGCTCCAGTCCTTTGGCCACCTGATGCGAAGAGCTGACTCATTGGAAAAGACCCTGATATTGGGAAAGACTGAGGCATGAGGAGAAGGAGGTGGACAGAGGACAAGATGGTTGGATGGCATCACCAACTCAATGGACATGAGTTTGAGCAAACTCCGGGAGAGTTTGGTATGCAGGAGCCTGGCATACTGCAGTCCATGGCGTCGCAAAGAACCACACATGATTTAGTGACTGAACAACAGCATAAAAAAGAGATGGATTTGTTGTTAACTGGTGTAGGGAGGGCCTCACTATGACTCAAAATCCAGAGGCAATAAAGGAAAAGGTTTGATACATTTGACTACATACAAATAAGAAATATTTGCATGACAGAAAACACCATAAACTAGATAAAAACTGAACTGAAAAACTCAGAGAAAATGTTTACAACATACACAACAAAGAGTTGACTCTGTCCCTTTGTAGTACACTTAATGTATCAAGCGTTCTTTAAAAAATTGACAAAAGACTAAAAAACAGATGGGAAAAAACCCAAATAGTTTGCAAAAAGATTGAAAAAAAGAGACTCAAACATGAAAAAATATATTCAACCTTACTCATAACTGCTGCTGCTGCTAAGTCGCTTCAGTTGTGTCCGACTCTGTGCGACCCCACAGACAGCAGCCCATCAGGCTCCCCCGTCCCTGGGATTCTCCAGGAAAGAACACTGGGGTGGGTTGCCATTTCCTTCTCCAATGCATGAAAGTGAAAAGTGAAAGTGAGGTCGCTCAGTCGTCTCCAACTCTTCGTGATCCCATGGACTACAGCCTTCCAGGCTCCTCCATCCATGGGATTTTCCAGGCAAGAGTACTGGAGTGGGGTGCCATTGCCTTCTCCTTACTCATAACTAGAGAAATGCCAATTGAAACAATAATGATCCCAAGAAGTGGGAGGAAAAGGACATGAGTGCAACCTACAAGAGGGCGTTTCCCCAGAGCCTCCCATCCTCCTGTGCAGTTATTTAAGGTTTTGGCAGTGTGGTTAAGTGAGAAATAGTATCTCATTATTGTTTCAATTTGCATTACTCATAACTAGAGAAATGTAGTTGCTAGAGGGTTGCTTGTAGGTTGCTAGAAGGAAGGCAAACCTGCCCAGCCCTTCTGGAGGGAAGTGTGGCAATAAACAGCAAAACCACGCATGCACTCATGTCCTCCTCCTCCCACTTCTTGGGATCCACCCTGAGGATACTTGTCAAACAATATGAAAATACATACCCGAGAGGTTATTTATTGAGCATGAAGTGTCACTGCAAAAGGTTGGAACCAGTGCAAATGCCCACACAGGGAGGGTTAAATAAACAGGGTGTGTCCACACGGTGCAGCTGTACCCATGAATGAAGATGATTTCCATGAACAGAAGCAGAGTGATTACTAGGACATACCGATGCATGTAAGGACTGCATGCACGAGTACATCTGTAGCCTGGTCCATGCATGTAAGAAAGATAGGGATCGGAGAAGAGACAGACACCTGCTCACTTGTGCAGAGAAATACAGGATAAGCTAGTAACTGCAGAGGGTATTTGGTTACCTGTGGGGGGTGGGTGGGAGTGGGAGCAAATTTCGTCCAAGGGTACTTTGGTTTTGGCCACACCTCATGGCAGGATCTTAGTTCCCCGTCCAGGGATAGATGTATGTCCTTTGTGGTGGAAGTACAGGGTCCTAACCCTGAACCACTTCGTTTGGGTAAAGCTCCCATTCTTAGAACCATAATCAGCTCAGTCGTTCAGTTGTGTCCTACTCTTTGCCACCCCATGGAATGCAGCATGCCAGGCTTCCCTGTCCATCACCAACTCCTGGAGGTTGCCCAAACTCATGTCCATGAAGTCAGTGATGCCATCCAACCATCTTATCCCCTGTAGTCCCCTTCTCCTGCCTTCAATCTTTCCCAGCATCAGGGTCTTTTCCAGTGAGTCAGTTCTTTGCATCAGGTGGCCAAAGTATTGGAGCTTCAGCTTCAGGCTCAGTCCTTCCAATGAATATTCAGGACTCATTTCCTTTAGGATTGACTGGTTTGATCTGCTTGCAGTCCAAGGGACTCTCAAGAGTCTTCTCTAACACCACAGTTCAAAAGCATCAATTCATGTATACTATCATGTTTAAATTTTAAATTAAAAAAAAAAAGCATCAATTCTTTGGTGCTCAGCTTTCTTTATGGTCCAATTCTCACGTCCATACATGACTACTAGAAAAACCATAGCCTTTACTAGACAGACCTTTGTTGGCAAAGTAATGTCTCTGCTTTTTAATCTGTCATCTAGATTGGTCATAGCTTTTCTTCCAAGGAGCAAGCATCTTTTAATTTCATGGCTGCAGTCACCATCTGCAGTGATTTTGGAGCCAAAGAAAATAAAGTCTGTCAACGTTTCCATTGTTTCCATGGTGGGACCGGATACCATGATCTAGTTTTTTGAGTGTTGAATTCTAAGCCAGCTTTTTCACTTTCCTCTTTCACTATCATCAAGAGGCTCTTTAGTTCTTCTTCATTTTCTGGCATAAGGGTGGTGTTATCTGCATATCTGAGGTTATTGATATTTCTGCCAGCAATCTTGATTCCAGCTTGTGCTTCATCCACTTTGACATTTCACATCATGTACTCTGCATATTGGGGAAGGAAATGGCATATTGGAGAAAGAAATGGCAACCCACTCCAGTACTCTTGCCTGGAGAATCCCATGGACGGAGGAGCCTGGTAGGCTACAGTCCATGGGGTCACGAAGAGTCGGACATGACTGAGCGACTTCACTCACTTTTACTCTGCATATAAGTTAAATAAACAGGGTGACAATATACACCCTTGATGTACTCCTTTCCCAATTTGGAACCAGTCCATTGTCCCATGTCTGGTTCTAACTGTTGCTTTTTAATTTGTATACAGATTTTTCAGGAGGCAGGTAAGGTGGTCTGGTATTTCCATCTCTTGAAGAATTTTCCAGTCTGTGGTGATCCACATAGTCAAAGGCTTTGTCGTAGTCAATGAAGCAGAAGTAGATGCTTTTCTGGAACTCTCTTGCTTTTTTGATGATCCAACGGATGTTGGCAATTTGATCTCTGGATCCTCTGCCTTTTCTAAATCCCATTTGAACATCTGGAAGTTCTCTGTTCACATACTGTTGAAGCCTCAGTTGGAGAATTTTGAGCATTATTTTGCTAGTGTGTGAGATGAGTGCAATTGTGTATGAATATTCTTTGGCATTGCCCTTCTTTGGGATTGGAATGAAAACTGGCCTTTTCCAGTCCTGTGCCACTGCTGAGTTCTCCAAATTTGTTGGCGTATTGAGTGTAGCACTTTCACAGCATCATCTTTAGGATTTGAAATAGCTCAGCTGGAACTCCATTACCTCCACTAGCTTTGTTTGTAGTGATACTTTCTAAGGCGCACTTGACTTCACACTCCAGAATGCCTGGCTCTAAGTGAGTGATCACACCATCAAAGTTATCTGGGTCATGATCTGTTTTGTATTGTTCTGTGTATTCTTGCCACCTCTTCTTAATATCTTCTGCTTCTGTTAGGTCCCTACCATTTCTGTCTGTTATTGTGCCCATCTTTTCCTGAAACATTCCCTTGGTATCTAGTTTCCTTGAAGAGATCTCTAGTCTTTCCCATTCTATCATTTTCCTCTATTTCTTTTTTTAAAATATATTTTATTTATTTATTTATTTAACCTTACAACACTATTGGTTTTGCCATACATTGACATGAATCCGCCACGGGTGTACATGAGTTCCCAATCCTGAACCCCCCTCCCACCTCCCTCCCCATATCATCTCTCTGGGTCATTCCAGTGCACCAGTCCCAAGCATCCTGTATCCTGTATCGAACCTAGACTGGCAATTCGTTTCTTACATGATAGTATACATGTTTCAATGCCATTCTCCCAAATCATCCCACCCTCTCCCTCTCCCACAGAGTCCAAAAGTCTGTTCTATACATCTGTGTCTCTTTTGCTGTCTCGCATACAGGGTCATCATTACCATCGTTCTAAATTCCATATATATGGGTCAGTATACTGTATTGGTGTTTTTGTTTCTGGCTTAGTTCACTCTGTATAATCGGCTCCAGTTTCATCCATTTCATTAGAACTGATTCAAGTGTATTCTTTTCAATGGCTGAGTAATACTCCATTGGGTATATGTACCACAGCTTTCTTATATTTCTGTTCTTACAAGCCATGCCGTGTAGGTCCACCCAAGAACCAGAGTGGTGTACCCTCAAATAAAGACTGAAAAGCAACCATGATGTGTGGGGAAATAAAAACAAACAGTAACAAATGAACCTAACTCTTACAGTGAGTACTGAAGCCCTGTGAAGGAGGTGGGAAGGGAAAAAGCCAAGAATCAGCATCAGTTATTTTGGAGCGCAGTGTTTTAACTGGATACTGTTAAGTCTGGCTTCCCCGTAGCTCAGTGCTAAAGAATCTGCCTGCAATGCAGGAGACTTGAGTTTGATCCCTGAGCCCGGAGGATCCCCTGGAGCCGGAAATGGCAACCCACTCCAGTATTCTTGCCTGTAGATTTCCATGGACAGAGAAGCTTGGAGGGCTATAATCACAGGGTCGCAAAAGAGTTGGATATGACTCAGTGACTCAATGGCAACAACTTAAGTCAAAGACAAAGGAACTGGACAAAATACTGACCTTTAGATAGTAAATTTGTTTCTCCCAGGAACATGGGTTAGTAATACTGAAATTACTCTGTGTCAATAAAGACCTTGAGACAAAGGAAAATGAAAACAGACTTACAAATCCAATGTCATGCTGCAAAAAGTTTTAAGAGGAAAGTTCATAGCAATATAGGCTTTTTTCCAGAAATAAGAAAAATGTCAAGCAACCTAATCTACCACCTTAAAAAAAAAGAACAAACAAAGCCAAAAGTCAGCAGAGGGAAAGAAATAATAAAGATCAGAGAGGAAATGATAGAAATAAAAACAATATAAAAATAAAAAATAAAGAGCTGTTTTTTCTTTAAAGATAAAACTGACAAACCTCTAATAAGGTTCACCAAGAAAAAGAGAGAGGACCCAAATAAACAAAACAAAAAATGAAAGAGAATAGATAGACCCTTGCTCCCGCACCACCAATAACCTTTGTCCTTTTCGGCCTTTGACCTAAGTGAAGATGTCAGGCTCACCTCATGGGGAAAAGCGTGAGCCTGCCTTGTGCCAAGAGGCTGTCTCTCCTGGCCTCGCACTGAAGGTGGTGTGGAGGGCACATGTGTGGCAACACTGAGAACATTCTGGGAGTGGAATGACCGCAGCTGGGGAGGCCAGCTGGAGACAAGCTTGGAAGACACCTTGTCCTACGTGAAATTCCCAACAGTAATTCCAACCCAGCCAGCCAATGAGCTGTCATTCTGATTTGCTCTCTGGTCACCATCAGCTGAGCATTGAGCCCTCGGATGCCAGTGTTCACGGCAGTGTGATGGGTGCTACAGCATCCCGAGAGATGGGGGACCAGCATGATGGCCTTAGGGAAGCAGGAAGATCTAGACTGTTTCCAAGGAAACAGGTTCCCAAGAGGCACTGCACTGTGCGCAGTGAGGGCACTGACACCATTCACGAGGGCCTCACCTCCTCATACCAGGCCATCACACCAGGCATTAGCGTGTGGACTCCAGTCTCCAGTGTGTGGACTGCAGGGAGATTCAGACATTCAGTCCATAACAGGAGGCTTAGATGAGATGACCATCTGGGATCGAGGGTGTTACATAGCTCTCCTCTGCCACTGTGTCATCCATGCAAGTAGGGCAGTAGCAACGCCACTGGTCAGAGCTGCAAAAATTACACACAGGAGAAACTACATGTATTCATCTGTGTCTTGCTTACAGCAGGGCTTGTTATATAATAAGCCCTTAGTAAATATGGACTTCTCTGGTGGTCCAGTAGATAAGACTCCCAGCTTCCAAAGCAGGACACCCAGGTTTGATCCCTGGTCAGGGAATCAGACTCTGCATGCCACAGCTCAGAGTTCACATGCTGAAACTAAAAGATCCTGCACGCTGTGAGAAAGAGTGAAGATTCCGCGTGCTGCAATCACCACCCGGCACAGCCAAATATTAAAAAAAGAACTGACTTCTATCTTAAAAATATTAGCTCAGATAGAATGAGAAATGTGGGTTATATATGTGTGTGTGTGTGCTCTCTGTCGTGTCTGCCTCATTGCGACTCCATGCATTGTAGCCTGCCAGGATCCTCTATCCATGGAATTTTCCAGGCAAGAATACTGGATTGGGTTATCATTTCCTTCTCCAGGGCATCCTCTTGACCCAGGGATTGAACCCGTGTCTCCTGTATTGGCAGGTGGATTCCTTACCACTGCACCACCTAGGAAGCCTTGTGTTGTATATATTGCTATATTTAAAATTGTAAGCTGGAGAAAACTATATTAAGTCACTGAAAAAGTACTCAGCCCCCACTGTGTGCCAGGCTTTGAGGATACAAAGCTGGTCAGGAATATAAGGTTTTATATCATTGCTGCAATTCCATACCAGCTCTCAGTCTAAATGCATTGCGAGAAAGGAAGTATGGGTCACAGCAAATCCTGGAGAAGTGCCACAGACCTGCAGCAATGGAACCCCATCTGGATAGACCACCCTCTATCCTCACCCTGACCCTTTCTCTGACCTTCTCTTGCTGAACATCAGAAGGGGAACCCAGGTGGGGGATGCCCAGATAATCAGAGGTGACCTGCAGAGGGGTAGGGATTGTGGTGGTCCAGAGCTCAGATGTCATTTTTCTGAGACTGCAGCAGTCTAGAATGGAGGACGATGCTCACACGAGGGCTGGCTGGCTGGTCTACGTCTGCTGTAAAGCTGATCATGTCTGCCTGAGCCCTTGCTCCATCCAGATCCATGCACCGTCTGCCTGTGCCCTCTAATTGCAGAGCCAGTGAGCATCTGTGTCTCTCCTGGGCCCCGCTGGCAGCGAGGTTCACCAGCAGGTGTTCACCAGGAGTGCAGTGCTGGGATTCAGCCCTTCACACTGGGCCAAACACTCTCGGCTTCAAGTCCAGAACAGCCTGTGCCTGTCAAATCCTGCTCACCAGCTCTTTCTACTCTTAGTTTTAACCTGAAAGCCAGTCTGTCACAGCAAGCTTGACTTCTCACCATCCTGGCCACCCATATGGTCCACTCCAAAGCCAGAAGACAGCACATCCACAACAAAGGGAGCCCCTTGCCCCCGAGTCTTCTCACTGCCTCCCCTTCCACTCCCCCATCCACAACCCTGATTTCTAATACCATGGATTGCTTTGCCTTTTTTGAACTTGATGCGCATGGAATCCTTTCTTATGTTCTTGATTGTGTCTGGCTTTTTCGTTTTGCATCACGGCGTGCAATTCATCATGTTGTTGGGCAGGTGCCTTGCCTTATAGCTGTGCTGGCTGGAGCACTGGGCCACTGCATCTGAGTCTCTGTGACTGTCCTTGTGTGTGTCCTGCCTGATGCACACCTACATGTGTCCTTCCCAGCGTGCAAGTGTGTCCACTGCAGGCATGGATGATTGAAAGAATCAATGATTGAATGGACGATTGATTGAATAATGAATGGACAAGTGAATGATCAAGTGGATGATTGATTGAATGGGCAATGGATGATTGAAAGGATGAATGGATGACCGAATGGATGAATGGACCACTGAATGACAATGAATGTAGATGGTTTCAATGTTTTGGGTCTCCCCTTTAGTTCCTAAGTCTTACCTAACCTTGGGCAGGTCTGGCTTGTCCCCTGGCAAGCATAGGGCACACCTCTGCCCAGGATCACAGTAGGCTAGAGCAATCTGTTCTGAGAGGTCACTCTTTTGATTTTGAAAATGGTTTCCCCTCTGAGATTTTCAGCTTTGGGGCAGAGTGCGTCTGAGGACTTTGAGGGCTGTTTCCATGGAGATAGGGAGATGATTTCCTGAGTGCTGACCACCACAGGAGGTGCTCTCATGGGCCATTCTGCTGAATTTTCACAGCAGTTACTATCATCATGCTTTCTGGGTCAGGAGCCTGATACTCAGGACAAACAGAGCTGTGGACTCCAGGGTTACACAGCTGTAGGCGCCAGAGCCAGGGGTTGCATCAGTTTTTCTGGCTCCAGTGTCCAATCTCTCCCATGTCAGTGGCTGTCTTCTTGAGACGAGGCGCTGTTTCCTTCATCTTGATGTCCCTGAACTTCATCTATTCCCACATGCAGGAGGTGCTCAGAGTTATGAGGGAGGATTCTGGGAAGAGGCCAGAGTAGGAAGCTGCAGAATCCGTCTCCTCACCTGGACCACAGCTGCTGCTGCTGCTAAGTCACTTGAGTCGTGTCCAACTCTTTGCGACCCCATGGACTGCAGCCCACCAGGCTCCATGGGATTTTCCAGGCAAGAGTACTGGAGTGGGGTGCCATCGTCTTCTCCGTGGACCACAGCACTGGGCCCTGAATGATGCAACTGATTTTGAAATCGAGTCCGTTGAAGGCTTACAATTTCAAGGGTGAAGGGCTGGGTGGTAAAGAGCGGTTAATTTTGATAAAATTAAGCTCTTGCACAGTAGCATCTACCGAACCCCCATCTCTAGCCCAGAGCAGGCGGCTATGCCCATCTTAGAGCCGCCTGCAAAGACCCTGGGAGTTGATACGGGGAGCAGGACCCTGCCCTGCAGATGTGGGGGGTTTGTGTTCTGTTGGCAGGTTGCTGCTCCAGTCACAGAGCTGCGCCTTTCCCGTCGCTGCAAGTCCCTCTCCCTCAGGCCGAAGAGACTGCAGGGGACTTAAAGGGCTGACACCCTTTATAGCCTCCTTCGTTTTTCGCTTTTTCCTTTTCTTAAAGATTAGACATTAGAACATCCAGAAGCAACTACACATATGGGGAAAACTAGAAAGTAACTATATATCCAGAGAAATGCTCAGAAAGGACCTTAGAAGACTAAGTTTATGCCACAGGTATAGCACAGAGACAGCCTACAATAATTAAAAAACAAAATCAATATAATAATCAACAGCAAAACCCTGGAAAAGAGGGGGAAATCTGAGGGTAAAGAGGGGAGAATATGATTTTCAGAGCTAGGACATTAGATTCAAATGTCCAGTTTTCAAAAAAAAAAAATTACAAGGCATTCAAAGAAACAGGTATGTATGGTCCATTCAAAGAAAAAAAAAAAAAAAAAAAGAAAC
>SJYF01000457.1:1244539-1286537 GCA_006410515.1 Procapra przewalskii
AAAAAAAAAAAGAAACTGTCCCTGACAGAACTCAGGGCAGATCTACTAGGCAAAGACTTTAAATCAACTGCCTTAAAGATGAAAAGGACTAGAGGAGGATGTAGAGAGAGTCAAGAAAATGATATGAGAACAAAATGGAAATATCAAACCAGACCTAAATAAAGACCAATCAAGAAAACCTAACAAGAAGCCAAAAAGAAATTCTGGAGCTTACAACTGAAATGAAAAGTTTGCTCGATGAATGCAGAGGCAGATTTGAGTGGGCAGAAGAACAGTGCTATTTTGGATAAGACAGTTGAAGTTACCAAGTTTGAGTAACAGAAAGGAAAAAAGATTGAAGAAAAGTGGAGAGAGCCAGAGGGCCCTGTGGGACACAATGTATAAAGACGTAATTCCTTGAAATTGCCAAGGAGAAGGAGTAGGGGTGGAGCCGTCAGGGAGCAGAGGTCTTCTATGCTACTGAAGTCAAGCTGCTGGAAATTAAAATCAGAGTGCTCTAACTTTAGGATGCTACCTGTAATCCTCATGGTAATTACCAAGAAAATAGCTACAGGATATATGCAAAAGGAGATGAGCCAGGCATTAAATATTTCCTGATGAGAAATCAACTAAGCACAAAAGACGACAGTAATGCTGGAAATCAGGGATAAAAAAGCTAGACGCATACAGAAAACATGAAAGGGGCAGAGGTCCCTCCTTACCAGTAATTACTTAAAAAAATTATTTTTGGCTGAGCTGGGTCTTTGTTGCTGCTCATGGGCCTCTTCTGGCTGCAGCGAGCAAGGGCTACTCTCTTTGTGGTGTGTGGGCTTCTCATTGCGGCGGCTTCTCTTGTTGCAGAACACAGGCTCTAGAGCATGGGGGCTTCAGAAGTTGTGGCTCCAGGCACTAGAGCCCAGACTCAGTGGTTGTGGCACACGGACCTAACTGCCCTGCGGCACATGGAATATACCCAGAACAGGGATCAGACCCGTGTCTCCCACATTGGCAAGTGGACTTTTATGCACTGGACCACCAGGGCAATTCCATCAATAATTACTTTTAATGTGCATGGATTAAATTCTGCAGTCAAAAGAGAGCATGGCAGAGTAGATGAAAATGACAGCTATAGGCTGTCTATAGGAGACTTATTTTAGATTCAAAGATACAAATAGATTGAAAGTAAAAAGGTGGAAGAAGATACTCCATGCAAACAGTAACCAAAATACAACAGGCTGTACTAATTAAACAACAACAATAAAAACTTTTAAAAAAACTGCAAGAGGAAAAGAAGGACATTATATATTAGCAAAATGTTCAATACAGCAAGACGCTCTAACAGTTATAAACATTTGTATACCTAATAACGGACCAGCAAAAGGTATGAAGCAAAAACTGACAGAATTAAGGATAGCTATATGGTAAGATTGGAGAAGGCAAATGGCACCCCACTCCAGTACTCTTGCCTGGAAAATCCCATGGACGGAAGAGCCTGGAAGGCTGCAGTCCATGGGGTCGCAAAGAGTCGGGGACACAACTGAGTGACTTCACTTTCACTTTTCACTTTCATGCATTGGAGAAGGAAATGGCAACCCACTGCAGTGTTCTTGCCTGGAGAATCCCAGGGACAGAGGAGCCTGGTAGGCTGTCATCTATGGGGTCACACAGAGTTGGACACGGACACGACTGAAGCGACTTAGCAGCAGCATATGGTAAGATAACTATCTTATTATCTTACTCTTAAGATAATTATCTTACTGTCTTACTATAACTATCTCACCATGGGATTCCCTGGTGGCTCAGAGGTTCAAGCATGTGCCTGCAATGCAGGAGACCTGGGTTTGATCCCTGGGTCGGGAAGATCTCCTGGAGAAGGAAAAGGCAACCCACTCCAGTACTCTTGCCTGGGAAATCCCATGGACGGAGGAGCCTGGTGGGCTACAGTCCACAGGGTCACAAAGAGTCGGACACAACTGAGTGACTTCACTTTCACTTTCATATAGTAAGATAGTTCTATGGTAATAGACTTCAAACCCCCACTCTCAATAGTGGATAAAACAACCAGATAGAAGATAAGTAAGGAAATAGGGGGCTCAGTGCAAAAACCAGCTAGATATAACAGACATATACAGAACACACAGCAGAACGTACATTCAAGTGCACATGGGAAGGTCTCCAGGACAGACCATGGGTTAGGCCACAAGTTAAGTCTCAATAGATATGAAAAGATAGACATAATACAACAAGACCTACCTCTGCCTACAGTGGGATAATGTTAGAAATTAGTAACAGAAGAAAAAACTGGAAAATTCATGAAATTGTGGAAATTGAACAGCTCACTCTTAATCAATGGATCAAAGTAGTCATGAGGGAGATTAGAATATAACTAGAGACAAATGAAACCACAACGCACTAAAATTTATGGGATGCAGCGAAAGCCAAGAGGGAAATTAATAGCTATAAAATGCTTACATTAAACAAGAAAGATATCAAGTCAACAACCTTTCTAACTTAAGGAACTAGGGAGAAGAACAAACTAAATCCAAAGCTGCCAGAAAGAAGAAGGTAATAAAAAAATTAGAGCAGGGATAAACTACAATAGAGACCAGAAAAACAGAAAATTCATTACATCAGGAGTTAGTTCTTCAAAAAGATCAACAAAAATGGACAAACCTTTAGTTTGATAGACTAAGAAAAAGAGAGGGAGGATTCGAATTACTAAAATCAGAAACGAAAGCGTGAACTTGACTACCAATTCTACAGAAATGAAAAAGATTTTAAGAGAGTATTGTGAATAATTGTATGCCAGCAAACTGGATAATGTAGATGAAGTAGACAATCCCTAGAAACACAAAACCTAGCAAGACTACATCACAAAGAAATAGAAAGTCTGAGTAGACCTATAACTAGTAAGGAGATTGAATCAATAATCAAAAGTTTCCCAACAATGGAAAACCCTGGACCTGCTGGCTTAACTGGTAAATTCAACTAAATATTTAAAGAAGTAATATCAGTCCTCAAACTTTTCCCAAAAAATTGAAGAGGAGGGAACACTTCCTAACTTCCTAACTTATAGAATAAGACCAGCATTACCCTGATGCAAAAGTCAGAAAAAAAGAAGCTGTAAGAGAAAACTGCAGAGAATATCCCTTTTGAAAATTGATGTGAAAATCCTTCACAAAATACTAGCAGACTGAATTCAGCAGCATGTTAAAAGGATTGCACACCATGACCAAGTTGGCTTTATTCCTGGGGTGCAAGATAGTTTAAAGTATGAAAATTGATCAATGTACTACACTACATTAATGGAAGGAAGGAACTTTCCCCACCACAATCATCTTGATGCAGGAAAAAATTTAATTAAATAGCCTTTCATGATAAAACACTCAACAAATTAAAGGGAAGCTACCTCAACATAATGAAAGCCATGTATGAAAAACCTCTGGTGAAAACCACATTCAATGGTGAGAGAATAAAATCTTTTCCTCTAAGATCAGAAACAGGCAAGGGTGCTTTTGCCACTGTTATCAGCTAGTGCTAGAAGTTCTAAACAAAGCAATTAGGCAAGAAAAAGTTATTGGAAGTGGGAAGGGAGAAGTAAAATTGTCTCTATTGGCAGATGTATGGTGTTATATGCCGAAATCCCTAAGGATTCCACAAAAAACCCCAAACCCCCCAAACAACTGTTGGAATTAATAAATGAGCTCAACAAAGTAACAGGATACAAAGTCAGCACACAAAAATCTGTTGCATTTCTATACACTAACAACAATCTGAAAAGAAAATTACAGAACAATTCCATTCATAATAGCATAAGAATAGAACACTCAGGAATTAACCCAGAAGGTGAGAGCATTACACAGTGAAAACTACAAAACATTTCTGAAAGAAATGAAAGAAGACATAAATAAATAGAAACACAGTCCATGTTCATGGATTGGAATGTTGAGTATTGCCAACATGTCAATATTACCCAAAGTGATAGATGCAATAACTATCAAAATTCCAAGAAATCTGTGCTTCTTGTAGAAATAGAAAAACTCATTGTAAAATTCACATGGAATCTCAGGGAAGCCCAATTAGCTGAAATAATCTCAAAGAACAGAGCCAGAGGACTCACACGCCTTTATTTCAAAGCTACAGAAATCAAAATATTGTGGTACAGGCATAATGACAGACATATGGATTAATGGAATAGAATAACCCAGAAATAAACACTTGCACATATGGTCAAATGATTCTGATAAGGGTGCCAAGACCATTCAATGAGGGAAGGACAGTTTTTTTTAACACGTGGATTTGGAAAAACTAGATACCCACATGCAAAAGAATTAAGTTGGATCCTTGCCTAAACCGTATATAAAAGCTAACTCATCATGAAGCAAAGATCTACATTAAGACCTAAAACAATAAAACTCTCAGAAGGAAGCACAGGGGTAAAATTTCGTGACTTTAGATTTGGCAATGATTTCTTGGATATGATACCAGCAATAGGAGAAAAGACAGGGTCAACAAAATAGACACATTTGACTTGGTGAAAATTCTGTGCGTAAACAGCCCTTCAAACGAAAGAAATGTGAAGCAGGCTTTGCTGTGAAGGATGGACTAAGGGCACACACGGGACAACGTGAGGAGATGGTGCCGTGTCGTGTGTGTGGCGAGATGCGAGCTCAGCTTCTATTTCGGGCCGCGTGAAGGTGCACAGCCAGGGCCCTCACCATGTCTGAGAGCTCTGCAACAGAGGCACAGGTGAGGTCTGTCCAATGGCAGTGGCAGCCGCCCTGCCCAAGTCTGTGGGCTCCCTCTCGGGGTGCCTGTGTGCTCTCGGCCACTTCCCTCCCAGCCCTGGTGAGCTCCAGGTTGGGGAGGGTGGGGTGGGGGAGAGGGGAAAAGGGTCCCTGGGCACCACCTCCTTTTCACAGTAGCTCCTCACTACTTCCCCCACCAAGCAAGGAGCCTCCAGAAGGGAAAAGAGGAAGAAACGTTTTCTTAGTGGAATTCACTAGGTTTTAACAATGCATTTCTCCTGCCCCTCTCTCCTCCCTATTAGACCTGACCCCCATCATACCTGTCCCCATACCTGCCCCCTGGACAGTGGGCAGGGGCATCAGAGGACAGCAGTGGCCACTGGCCTCACCCCTCCCCTCCCTGTCACCCCTGCCCTGTCCTTCCAGGAGTTTGAGAGATTTCTCCCATAATGGTCCTTCTTGCTTCCCTCCTTCCAGCGCCTCCGCTACTGTCTGCTGCCCCTCCCTGGAGAGGCAGTGCTTCCCCCCGCCCAGGGGGAGGGGGAGAGGAGGAGGGAAATCAGAGATTGTCCCACAGAGGGGAAAGGTGAGAACTGAGGAAGGGCAGAAACAGGGAAGGCCAAGGTTGTGCCGGCATCAGGTGGGCTTGTTTGGGATCAGGCCCTGAACATCATCCTGCCTGAGCATCTGTCAGCGAAAACAAGTCAAAGGGAGCAAAAGGAGGAGCCACTAGGGCTGAGGTAGGCCAGGAGGTGGACTCTTAGAGGGTCAGGGTAGGTGAGGGGCGGTTCTGGGGACTAGAGGTACTTCCTGAGGGTGGGGGAATGCAGCCACAGTGTCTCCCCCTTCTCTCGCCCACCCCTGCCCCCAGCTCCAATCCTCGTCTTTTTTTCTCATCCCTCTCCTCCCAACAGAAGCCGTGGCCCTAGCCGTGGATTGTATTCCTGTGTCCCCTGCAAGTTCCCCACTCTTCACTCTCTCCTTTTGCATGAACCTCATTACAATAAGTTTTAAATAAAAACCTGAAAAAAAATTGTGCAAATGACACTCTCAGAGTAAAAAGGCAATTACAGAATGGAAGAAGATATTTGCAAATCATATCTGGTAAGGGATTAATATAAAACAACGTGATTCATAAATAGATGAAGGACTCGAGTAGACATTTCTCTAAGGATATGTAATGGCTAATAAGTACATGAAAAGATGCTCAACATCACTGATCATTAAGGAAATGCACATAAAAACTGCAGTAAGATACCACCTCACACCCATTAGGATGGTCGTTATAACCAAAATGAGCAAACAAAACAAGTGTTGGTGAGATGTGGAGAAGCTGAAACTGTGCCTGATTTGGCCAGTGAGAGTGGCTTCGACCCACCTTCTGTATCTCTCTGGCTGTGTTCCATTATTCTTTGTGCTCTCTCTTTCTGATACAAACAGATTTCAGGCTCATCTTGCTCCTTTATCTTAAGTCCTAGTATCTGCTCTTTCTCCAAGGGGTGCTGGTTCCACATACTGGAGAGTTCCACATATACCATTCTACATGGGTGTATTTCTATATAAGTACATGTTGCATGTTGGAACTCTGCATTAGGGCCCTACAGTGGCCACACCTCATGGCTGCATCCTCATTTTGTTGGACTCCAAAATCCTGTTCCAGGTTGCTGACACCATGGGCTCACCAGCACAGACCCCTCCTCTCCCTGGCTGGTCCCCAGGTGCTCTCCTGTACCCCTCAGTGTTGCCCTTCATGCAGCCCCCAACCCACACTCTGGGTTCCACCACTGCCTTGCCCAGTCTGGCTTTCAGACTTAATTATTAAGTGAGGGAGGGGAAGTAGCTGAGGATCTATTAATTTCATCCATGTATTTGGGCTTTTTATACTTTGAAAACATTTACCCAGCAGCTCACAAAGTTTGTCTTCCCTAAGGAATTGTTCCTTTTACTACCAAACAAGGACCTTCGTTATCTCTAGTTAGTAAGTGTCTTTGCTGCAAAGCCACTTGGTATCAACACTGCGGTATCAGCTTTCTTTCTTTCTTGGTCTATTTCCAAGTCTCCGCTTAATCCTTTTCTTCATTATATTTTAGGTAAGTCTCTTGTAAATAGCAGATGGCGGTATTTTTTCTCCTCTGAGAAACCTGTCTTATATCTGGCAAGCCCACTATATTTATAAGAAATGTAATTACTGGAACCTTAGCACTAAGGCTGTCTGTCTTGTTTGGTGTTTTCTATCTACTGCATCCATTTTCACTGGTGTCTCCTTTCGCCACCCCCCCCCCCTTTCCTTTAGATTGATTGGCTTTTTACCCATCTCTCCTCTCCCATACAGGCACACAGTTTCCCTCTTTCCAATATTCTATTTCTCTTCTTTCAGCACCACAGTTTGATAAAACACAGGATATTTGTTACAGAAGGAGAACTGCGGTGAATAACTGCCTCTTCCTCGCAATGAATCACTCACTCATGAAGATGGGAAGGACAGGAGTGATCAGGCTCAGCATTGGTCCAGCCTCTCCCGCCAAGTGTGCCCCCTCCGAGTGGGCTGGGGGCTGGGGGTGTGTTTCTTCTGCTTCCCCTAAAGTCATTCACGGAAACTGAGCTGCAGCGGATGGAGTGGGCTCTTCCAGGGAGCCTGAGGTAGTGTGTGGGATGTGGATGAACACGCTTGATTGTTTCTCTGGCATAATCTTCTAAGGGGAGAAGGAACAAATGACTCAGGTAGAAAGATCCTATTAAAATGAAGATGGGGATTTGTCATTAGAGAAAAATGACATTATTTAGTGAGATGAATGCTCAGCAGCATATAATAAAAATGAATGTTTCTCCTCAGTGATGAAATCCTGATTTAGCTGGGCATGTGGCTGCCTAGCCAGAGGACTGCATTTCCCAAAAGTGAGAGGAAATGTTGTGTCCTATCTTCCTTTCTGGCATGCAGTCATGATGGCTGGTGTTCCAGCAGCCATTTTGGCCCATGAGGCACTGCACCAAGGATAACAGAGCAGGAAGATGCCTATTTAATAAACATGTAAAAAATTATATGTCAAACCTTGCTCTAAATGTTTTACAAATATTAACTCATTTTGTCCTCATAGCAACCACACAAAGTCTGCTGTTCTTAGGTCTGCTTGCCCCAGCCCCAGAGTAACTCAGCAAGCCACAGATACGAGGAACAGAGCAAGAAAAAAAAACAATGAACAATTCATTCCCCATTGGCTTTCCATTCATCATACTCCTCCCATACCATCTTTTTTTTTTTTTTTTTGCTCCAGCCCATCTTCAGATGTGAAAATTAAGTTTATTTTATACTTGGGTTCATTTTAAACTCCTCTTGCCTGATCTCTGCCTCATTCCTCTCTGTGGCTTTCCCACCACGCTCAGGTACTCATTTTAAAGCACACGGAGAGAAAAGCTAAATGACCCTGATGGTAATGATGGACTAACAGTTGACATCTCAACAGCAAAGGTTTTTGTGTTAGTCACTCAGTGGTGTCCGACTCTTTGCAACCCTATGGACAATAGCCCGCCAGGCTCCTCTGTTTACAGAATTCTCCAGGCAAGAATACTGGAGTGGGTAGCCATTCCCTTCTCCAGGGGATCTTCCTGACCCAGGGATGGAACCTCCGTCTGCTACATGGCAGGCAGATTCTTTACCATTGGAGCCACCAGGGAAGCCCAAATTATTTCACAAGTTTGCAGGAAAATGTTTTTCAAATGAAAGCAAAGGGAGTTAACCATCAAAGGAGCTAGACAGCCAGAGGAAGGATGCTCAGATGCAGAGAGAGATGAGAGGGGTAGTGCATGTGCACAAGTAATGACTGTGAAAAGGAACAATGGTCACCGTCGACTCTGGGCTGTTAAAACGCCAGAGTAGATTCCAAGACACTGGGCAAAAATAACACAGAAATGAAAGGCGACAACTGGAGCGAAAGATCCCCAGGTGTTCACATTTTGCAGGAGGGCAGAGTTAGTAATTTGAGACTTTGTTAATCTGAGTGTACAGTTAAAAACACAATGGCACCACTGAAAAACTTGAAGGGTTAAGTATGTACCTCTCAAAGAGTAGAGGAAAAAGAAATGGAGCAAAAAAACCTAAACCCAGAGAATAAGGAAAAGCACATACCTGCAAGCAGGCCCTGGGAAAGAGCTGGGTCAGGGTGGGCACCTCGGCGGGCTGTCCTCAGCCAATCTTAGAACTGAAGTGACCGGAGAGGTCGGGCCAAACGGAGGGACCGAGGCTGCAGCTGAGGATGGGCTGGGGTTGGTGTTTCTCTTCATTGCTTCCCAAAGGAACAGACTGTGCGCCGAGTCAATGCTTTTCCTTCTCAACTAGATTGAGTCTTGAGAGCAGAGACCACGACTCACTGAAAATATACATAGCAATTAACCACTGGGACGAGTACAGTCACATTTAGTCCACTCAGTGTTGAGCAAATACCACCTCCTCTAGTTGCAAACATCTTACTGCCCAGAAGGGACCCCGCACCCACTAAGAGTCACTCCGTGTCCCCCAGCCCCAGCCCGCCACCAAGCTGCTCCAGTCTCTACGTAAAGAGAAACTTCAGTTTTTGACTTCCTACTCTTCACTCTGATGCCAAACACGTGGGTTTTCCCCATTTCAACCAATTCTCCAGCTCTGACACCAGCTGTCCCACAGTTCAACTCAGGTCTGACAGTACACAGTGTTAGCTGAGACCCCACAGTGGATGCCCTCATCCCCTCAAGGGACGAGCCCCACTGTGGATGCCAACCCCAAGGAATGGGTCCCCAGGTGCCCACACTTTGTCTGCCCTGGCTATAAATCAGGGGGTCCTCCAACCCCCTCCTTGGGTTCAGTTATTTCCTAGAACAGCTCACAGAACTCAGGGAAGCACTTTACTTACATCTGCCAGTTTTTCATAACGGCTACAGATGAACTGCCAGGGGAGGAGGTCCCCAGGGTGAGGTCCAGAGGGATCCTGAGCACAGGAGTCTCTTCCCCTGTGGAGGTGAGTTACGTCACCTTTCCACTGGTCAGGTCAACCTGGAAGCTGGGGAGGGAGGCAACTCCTTCTGTGGGTTTTTTTAAAGTCTGGCTTCATCACTGAAGCATGATTGGCTAAATCATTGGCCATTGGAGATTCACTTGCTCAATTCTGATGACCATATGGATGCAATTCTGTTCCCTCCTTTAAAGCAGGGCAGCTGAGGCCTTGGAGGTTAGCAATGCAGGCTAAGTTCCTTCAGTCACATCAGACTCTGTGCAACCCTATGGACTGTAGTCCTGTCCATGGGATTCTCCAGGCAAGAATATAGGAGTGGGTCGCCATGCCCTCTTCCAGGGGATCTTCCCCACCCAGTGATCGAACCTGTATCTCTTATGTCTCCTGCTTTGGCAGGAAGGATCTTTACCCTTAGCACCACCTGGGAGGCAATAATTGATCCTGAATTTGGACCTGGTTGGAAATAGCAACCCACTCCAGTACTCTTGCCTGGAGAATCCCATGAAGGGAGGAGCCTGGTAGGCTACAGTCCATGGGGTGGCAAAGAGTCGGACACGACTGAGCAACAAACTACTATTTAGCTTCCCAGGCAAAACCCATAATCCCAGCAGAAATCACTGCCCTGTGGCTGGTGCTCTGGGAGCCCATCTTCACTGCCTCCCTCCCCAGCGCCTTCCTACCATCCCTTTGAAGCCTCTTTTTCTCCAAGTCAGCGGTTTCCCAAGGACATCACCACAAGGTCATGCAAAAGAGCTGTGTTTTGTGGCTCTCTCCAGCCTGCACTGGGACTGGATCTCTTCCTCCCAAAGCTCTCTCGTCAGGTTCTGTGCTGTGTGGCTAGTTGTGTCCGATTCTTTGTGACCCCAGAGACTGTAGCCCACCAGGCTCCTCTATCCATGGGATTCTCCAGGCAAGAATACTGGAGGGGGTTACCCTGCCCTTCTCCAGGGGATCTTCCCAACCCAGGGATTGAGCCCAGGTCTGGTGTGATTAGAAGACTGATTCCCAGTGAACTGTAGATGATGCATCAACTCACCAACTTTTTTTTTTTCGTTAAAAAGCTTCCAATCCAATACTCTCCTATTCTGCCTTCTTAATATTCTTGCCTGCAACTCTTCCATCAAAGCAGGACCAGGCAAGACTTCCTTTCTGCCCTGAGGTTTTTCCATTTTCCCTTCTCCCAGGATCAGAGGAACTTTTGATTTTTTTCTTGATTAACTTCACCCTCCTCCTTTCCATTTTGCATTTTAATGATGGACGCTTCCTTAATGGGAAAAATAGGTTTCTGATGGAGGAATGCGAACAATTTTTTTTTTCCTGTGGGAGACTTGGTGGCAGGAGGACCCCAAGTATTCCCTGAGTCGGGTGGGAACCCGCATCTCACATGGGAGGAGCGGGCTCTGCAGATGGGGCTGCACTGAGGAAAGTGAAGAACGAATCACACCAAGCAGAACCAGAGAGCACCTCCTAATCCAGTCCCAGCAGGCGAGAAAGTGGAAAACCCCAGGGAAGGACCAGCGAGTGGCACACACGTGTGTGTGCACACACGTGTGGCACACGTGTGACTGGGTGGGTGCACAAGTGCATGTGTGTATGTAGCATCTGGCCCCTCACAGGGGAGGGAAGTGCATGCAATCGTCACTCTCACTTCCTAAGACGGTTGCAATGGACAGAAAGCTGCCTGCCCCAGGGGCTGGGGTAGAGGGGCTGCCGAGAAGGCTGTGACGCCCTTTCCTGGCCTCTTTCCTCCCGTGTTTTCCCCAGTGAGGTTCATCCTGCTTTCCTGGCTGCCAAGGGGCCCCATTTAAAAGCACACTCAGTCTCAAAAGTGCAAAGGACACATTTTCTTGCATTTCTTCAGAATTTGCTGTCTCTCCTGAACTCAGGTTTTTCAGCTTGAAATTCATTTCCTTGTTTTCAGAAGAATGTAAATTGCCCACTTCAAAGAGAGCGATCGCTGTTCAGTGGAGCCAACCTTCCAGCCCTGGGACTCCCCCTGAGTGCGGGCAGGACCCTCTGAGCTGCAGGGAAGACCCCGGAAATCTCGGACAGACCCCGCCCCCTCCTCTGCCCCCCCAACCACCATGATGTTCTCTTCTGCTTGAACTCACTTCTTGCTCTTGGGCAATTGCTAAAAGCCAGTTCTCTGAAGAGTCAATTTGCCAAATGACCAAATCCCTGTCTTTATGGTTTCTTTGAACTATTCCATTTTAGCTGAGCAGTTTTCAATTTGTGTTCATATCAGTATACTCAGACTGTTCTTCTATCTTTGCCTCAGTGCCCTGGGGATAGAAAGATCTAAGAGATAGAGGGCTTTGGAGGAGACCCTGGGGAGTGTTTATAGCCTGTGACCTTGACTAGGAAGAGTTATGATCAACCAGCTCTTTATTAAAATAATTGTCGTAAAACAGTTTATACTGACAAATACGTTCAAGACTCTGTTCAGTGATGCATTTTTCATAAATCCACTTTTAAAGATAGATTTATTCTTCCATTTTTTCAATCTGAAGGTATTAAAGAGGTTGCCAGTTGCCTGTCCTGTATCCACTATTCTCATTTTATTTCCTTCAGCAGAAGGTCTCATTTTGGGGGAGCACTCTTGGGCCAAGTAAACAACCCCATTTCCCTGCCTCCCTGATAGTGGGGAGTACTGGAAAAATCTAAGCAAATGTATTTGGGAGGAACCTCATGATGAAAAGTCCTGAAAAGAGACTCACCCAGGAGACATGCTCTTTGACCTTCAGCTTGTTTTCTTTCTGCCTAGAATGTGGTCACAATGGCTGGATCTACTGTCTCCATACTGGGACCATGAGATGACCTTGATGATGAATGCTGAGAGACTGAATATATAAATGGACAATGGCCAGATCATATATAGAAAAGAACTCTGACCCACAGACTATAGGAACCAATCCTTTTATCTTACAACCAGCCCCCTATAAGTCAGACAGGTAGTAACTCAGACAGGTAGTAACTCAGACAGGTAGCAACTCAGACTGCTATCTCTAGTAACCCACTATAGTCATGTGTCTAGAATGAAGCTGCTCAGTTGCCTCTACCTTTGCGACTGGAGGTAGGATTTGTGGTGTGGAGCTGGGTGCCAACTGAGGCTTGGGTGTCTCCTCCTAGGAAACTGTAAGATGGTGTATTATCCTCCTTGATGATGACTAGGAGTTGTGAAACTGGCAAGAGGCTTATTTCATGTTTGACCCACAACTGCCAATCTCCAGACTTCTTTTAAGAGATATGTTTGTATTTGCCTGTACTGGGTCTTATTTGCTGCATGCAAGATTCATTGAGGCATGTGGAGTCTTAGTTCCCCGATCAGGGACTGAACCTTGGTCCCCTGCATTGGAAGTGTAGAGTTTTAGCCATTGGACCACCAGGGAAGTCCCCAGACTTCTTCACATGCCAGAAAATCAGCCTCTATTTCCTTTAAACCACTCCTATAACCAGTCTGTAATGCAACATCCAACAAAAGCACAGTTTTGTACATTTTTTCCAAGTCTAAAAAATTCTCTTATCTTTGAACATTGCCTCTTCCATACCCTCTTAGAAAATGTGTTAGTTTCTCATTGTATCTTCCTTGTCTAAAGTTTTCTTTAATAGTTTTCAACTGTTTATCTGCCTGTGTTATAGAGCTAGCCTCCAGTTCATTAATTCTCTCTTCAGCTGTGTCTGGTTTGTTGTATAATCATTGTGTTAATTTTTTATCTCAATGAATTATAACAGATCTAAAATTTTTGTTAGCTTTTAAAAAATTCTGCTTCCTTAAAAAATATTCAGTTTCATGTGTTATGAGTGCTACTCTCTATACACTATCTAGAAAAAGTCATTTTAAAGTATAAGGACAGATTGAAAAAAGAAAGTGTTAGTTGCTCAGTTATGTCTGACTCTTTGCAACCCCATGGACTGTTGCCCACCAGGCTCCTCTGTCCATGGGATTCTTCAGGCAGGAATACTGGAGGGGGTTGCCATTCCCTTCTCCAGGGGATCTTCCCAACCTAGGGATCGAACCTGGGCCTCCTGCATTGCAGGGAGATTTCACCGTCTGAGACACCAGGGAAGCCTTAAGAATAGAAAAAGTTATACTGTGTAGATTAAAAAAAAAAAAAAGCTGGAGTGTTTTTTGTTTTTTGACCCCAAGAAAGGTTTATTGCAGGACCAACCAAGGAGAACAGGTAGCTTGTGCTAAAGAAGCCCAGACTCCATGAAGCATCTCAGGGGAGAGTTTTTATGAGCAGCTGGAGGGAGGGCTGCAGTGCGTGTGACCTTCCCCTGCTTGGTTGGTGGGGAGGGAACAGGGTGGTGCTCCATGCACCTCAATCATCAGGCTTCTGGTTCCAACCAGTCTGGTGTCTACACACTTGTTGAGTCACTTGGTTGTGCCCAACTCTTTGTGACCCCATGGACTGTAGCATGCCAAGCTTCCCCGCCCTTCACCATCTCCTGGAGTTTGCTCAGACTCATGTCCATCGAGTTGGTGATGCCATCCAACCATGTTATTCACATACTTGTGCTCAGCCTGCAGTCACCGTCCGCCACCTGGGTGGAGGCCTTAGTTCACGTTTAGATGCTATCACGTCCAAGGTTGTCTCCCAATTAAGTGTTGCTGCTGCTGCTGCTAAGTCACTTCACTCGTGTCCAACTCTGTGCGACCCCATAGACGGCAGCCCACCAGGCTCCCCCATCCCTGGGATTCTCCAGGCAAGAACACTGGAGTGGGTTGCCATTTCCTTTTCCAATGCATGAAAGTGAAACGTGAAAGTGAAGTCACTCAGTCGTGTCTGACTCTTCGCGACCCCATGGACTGCAACCCACCAGGCTCCTCCGTCCATGGGGTTTTCCATGCAAGAGTACTGGAGTGGGGTGCCATTGCTTTCTCCTAACTGTTAGTACCAAAAAAAAAAAAAAAAAAAACCTGTCACAAAGAAATGGCACAGAAGACGTCCCCAGTGGTGTTGATGATGAGTAGGAGTTAGCGTAGCTGATTTCAGGACCTAATGAAGCTCAGGTTCTTGATGTCTCATTGCAGAAAGAATTCAGAGACAAAGTGATAGGTAAGAAGTGGATTTATTTAGAGAGAAAAACACGCCACAGAGTATGGACTGTTGCAGAGGTCAAGCGCGGCCTGGAGTGTTAATATCAGGCAGTGTTGATTTCAGTGCAAGACTATTACTAGAGATAAAGACTAACATTACACAAATATGAAGGGGTCACGCTATCAAGAAGATATCACATTCCTAAGTGTGTCAGTCCTAACATCAGAGCTTCAAAACACATGAAGAAAAGCCTGAAAGAACTGAACCTTGAAATAAACCACAATTACCGCTGGAGATTTCTGCACCGCTTGCTGAGTAACCAATAGAATAAGTAGACAGAACTTCCTAGGCCTGGAAATTACAGGGCTCTAGGGTAACCATGGCAACAACACACCCCAACCAGCCAGGCTCCTGGCCAGATGGCCCATGCCCCACATCAAGGTCTGCAGGAGGTGGTACAGTAAGGATGTCAGGTTTCCCCAAGTTGAAGTATATGTTTAATACAATTCTTATCAAAATATGGACGTTATTTTATAGATACAGAAAATATGATTCTAAAATTTATATAGAAAGGTAAAAAACTAGAAGAGCCAACTCACTGGAAAAGACCCTGATGCTGGAAAAGATTGAGGGCAGGAGGAAAAGGGGGCAACACAGGATGAGCTGGTTGGATGGTGTCACCGACTCAATGGACATGAGTATGAGCAAACTCTAGGAGATCATGGAGGACAGAGGAGCCTGGCATGCTGAAGCCCACGGGGTCGCAAAGAGCTGGCCATAACTTAGCCACCAAGCAACAGCAAAAAAACTAGAATATATATGTGTGTGTGTACTCAGTCACTCAGCTGCGTCTGAGTGACCCTGTGGCCTTTAGCCGAGCAAGCTCCTCTGTCCTTGGAATTTCCCAGGCAAACATACTGGAGTGGATTGCCATTTACTCTTTCAGGGGATATTCCCAACCCAGGGCTTGAACCTGTGTGTCTTGCATCTCCTGCATTGGCAGGCAGATTCTTTACCACTGCCCCACCTGGGAAGCACCTCAAAAAGCTAAATAGCTAAATATTTCTGAAAAAGAATGTAAGATGAGAGGAATCAGTCCATCTGATTTCAAGAGTTACAGTAATTGAGACTGTGATATTGGTGAAGGCATAGATGCAGAGATCAATGGAATGGAACAGAAACCCCGGAGACAGACCCACACGAATATGCCCAACTGACTTATGACAAAGAGCAAAAGCAGTTCCTTGGAGGAACGATAACCTAGCCAGCAAATGGTGCTAGAGCAATTGGACATCCATGGGGGAGAAAAGCAAGCCTCAGAGTAAGCCTCACACTTCATGGGAAAGGGAACCCCAAATGGGCCGGATTAAGATGTAAAGCCATATGATTTTCAGGAATAAAATAACAAAAGAAAACTTTCAGCATCTGGGGATAGGCAGAGAGTTCCTAGACCTTATGTCAAAAGCAAGACTGGTGATAGGAAAAATGGATAATTTGGACTTAATCAAAATTAAAAATATCTGGGGACTTCCCTTGGTCCAGTGGCTAAGACTACACACTCTCAATGCAGGGCCCGGGCTCAGTCACTGGCTGGGGAACTAAATCCCACATGCCACAAGAGTTTGCATGCTGGAATGAGAGATCCCTCATGCTGCAACTAAGACCTGGACAGCCAAATAGGTTTTAAAAAATTATTAAAAATTAAAAATATTTGCTCTGTGAAAGATGCTGTCATGAGGATGAAAAGACTGGCTGCAGATGGGAGAGAATATTTGTAAACTGCACATCTGACAGAATCTAGAATATACAGAGAACTTCCAAAACTCAACAATAAAAACAGTAAAGGGAGAACAATACCCAAACAGCTTTGAAAGCGAGCCAAAGACATAGCATTCATTTTACTAATGAGCGTACACAGAGCACATCTTTTCAGATGTGCTTAGCCATCATGGGCATGCAGACTAGAGCCACAGCGGCCTCTCACCAAAGCAAAATTAAACAGTGACAACACCAGATACTAAAGAAAGCGCGGAGGAGCTGGGCCATTTGGCAATTGCTAGTGGAAAGATCGGAGAAGGCAATGGCACCCCACTCCAGTACTCTTGCCTGGAAAATCCTGTGGACGGAGGAGCCTGGTGGGCTGCAGTCCATGGGATCGCGAAGAGTCAGACATGACTGAGTGACTTCACTTTCACGTTTCACTTTCCTGCATTGGAGAAGGAAATGCAACCCACTCCAGTGTTCTTGCCTGGAGAATCCCAGGGACGGGGGAGCCTGGTGGGCTGCCATCTATGGGGTTGTACAGAGTCGAGCACAACTGAAGCGACTTAGCAGCAGCAGCAGTGGAAAGGTGTAGGTACAACCGTTCTGAAAAATGATTTGACCACTTCTTATAAAAGCAACATACACTCGGCACATGATCTAATAAATACACTCCTGGGCATTCATCCTAGAGAGATGAAATATATTCATGCACAGTATGTTGGTGAATGTCTGAGGCAGCTTTATTCATAACAGCCAAAAACGGGAATCAGCCCAGATGCCCTGCAACAGGCGAACAGTTAAACTGTGATGTACTCAGTTTGTGGAGCACGACTCAGCCATAAAAAGGAACAAATTCCTGTGCTTCCCTGGTGGCTCAGCGGTAAAGAATCCGCCTGCTAATGCAGGAGACACGGGTTCGATCCCTGGTCTAATGAGATCCCACATGCCGTGGAGCAACTAAGCCCGGGCACCACAGCTATTGAGCCGAATGTCTAGAGCTGGGGAGCCACGGCTACTGAGGCCCGTGTGTCCTAGAGCCCGTCCTCCACAACAAGAGAAGCCGCTGCAATGAGAAGCCCTCACACTAAAGCTAGAGAATAGCCCCTGCTCCCCGCAACTAGAGGAAGTCCACACGCAGCAACGAAGACCAGCACAGACAAAAGTAAATAAAAATCTATTAAAAAGGAAGAAATTCCTGAGGCACACAAGCACCTGGATGAACCTGCAGGGAATGGTGCCGAGTTAACTAAGTCAGCTCCCAAAGACCACGTGCTGTGTGACTTCATTTATAGAACACTCATGATGCAACTAGAGCGATGGAGAACGGACTTCGGGTTGTAGGGGGTGGGGCAAGGTGGAAGCAAAGAGGGTGAGGCTATGAAAGGGCAGCAGAAGGTTCCTCCTGGCGATAGAATGCTGCTTGTCTGGCCTGTGTCGGTCAACAGGTCGACAGCTGGGTGGTGATTCGGGACAGATTTCTGTAAGATGTTACCACATTAGGGGGATCTGGGTAAAGGCTACATGGCAGCCCTCTGTGTTCTTTCTTACAGCTGCAGGGGAACTCACAATTGCCTCAAAATAAAAAGTTTAATTTAAAAAATGATCTTTTGGGGACGTCCTTGGCGATCCAGTGGTTGGGATTCCGCTCTCACTGCCAAGGGCACAGGTTCAACCCCTGCTCGGAGAACTTAGGTCCCACAAGCAGTGTGGTGTGGTAAAAAAAAAATAATAGTAATTTTTCTTGGTTGTAACATCAGAGAGAAGCTAATTTCATGGAGTCCACGTGGTTCCTCAGCGTCCCAGAACTGGGAGAACTCTTGGTGAGGCAGACCGATTCTGCATCCCTTTGACCTTGCGCGGGCACCGGCTGATCCAGGGGGTCCTGTCTGTTCACACTTGGCTGAACCCAGGGTAGACAAGGCACAGGTGGGGAAGCTGGAAGAAAACGCGAGGAACCTCAGAAACTTGCAGACATGTTGATTCTCTCCTGGCTGGCGCAGCAGATGCAGCTGTAACTCGGACACACTATACTCTCTAGTGGCTAACACAGCACTGTACTCGTCTCTCCCACTAGAGCGTCTCAGATGGTGCTTATATGGGGCCACACCACCAGCCACGTGCGTAGCACTGTGAATGATCTCAGCTGTTACTTCACTGTTTACAAAACGTGGGGCAAGAAAGCCTGACCACTGCCATCTTGGCTAATTTGCTCTCACCCTCTAGGCCCTCAGCAATTCAGGCTGGATCAGCCTGGGGCATGAACATGTGAGCCCAGCAAGGCTCCCTGCAGAGAAAACCTTTCACCTGTTGGCTGTGGATGTGGCTTCTGGGGGCAGCCCGTGGGCTGGGAGAGTGTCCCAGGGTGAGGACAGGCCTCGAGCTGGAAAGCGTCTTGGGGACTTTGGACGTAGCCTGTGTACTGACTGGTCACTGAACCCTCGGCCATGATGACAAGGGCCTCCCGCTCTGGTCAGCGCTGACTCCACTGGTGTGGCATTCAAAGGGGCCACAGGAGATCCTGGCCTTCCCAGGTAGCTCAGTGGTAAAGAACCCGCCTGCATGGCAACCCACTCCAGTATTCTTGCCTGGAGAATCCCAGGGACAGAGGAGCCTGTTGGGCTACAGTCCATAGGGTCACAAAGAGTCAGACAAGACTGAAGCGACTTGGCACACATACACAGGAGACTCTGCTGCAGGGGCTGGTGGGGGCCAGGCCCACCCCGTGGAGGCCCTAAGAGCTACGGTGCTGTGTCCATAGCCTTAACTGGACCCCAGAAAGACCAGACCCAGTTGCCTCACCTTGAATGGGGGGGGGGCTCCCTCCAGGAAGTGGGGGGCTTCCTTCCCCAGGAAGCAGCACTCGGTGGAAGTGACCAACTGCACCGTCAGCAAGGGGTCTTCCCCCATCAGCCTATGGTCACAGCCAGTGATGGACGATGACTCACTGGCCAGCTGCGGTCAGCAAGGACGATACCCTGATAAAGACAGAAGCTCAGACCTCATGGGTTTACATCATCTCACTCCTCTCCCTGGGGGCTGCTTGACTCTGTGGCAGCAGAGTTGTCCCCTCGGTTGTCAGCAGCCAGGTTTGGGATGCAGTGGTCTGAGCGGAGGCAGAGGAAGGTCCGTTTCTGTTGGAACCGCCTACAGCGGCGAGAGCAGCTTTGCCACTAAGAGAAACCTTTATGAACAGGGGGAAACATGCTTTTTGGTCTTTCTGCAGTGATGTGTGCCTTCTTTATACCCCTTCATTTCTGAACAAAAGCAGACGTGTTTTTCCTAAAGACAAACACGTGGAGAATCGGTTCAGCTGGAGCAGCAGATAGCCCATCACAGCAGATCAAGAAAAGTCCATGAGTTTTTTCCAGGGGGTTTTGTGAAGTCCTATCAGAAATGAGTGTCTTATCTTCAGGGAGATCCATGCATCTCTATTCTCAGTCGTCCTTCCAAGCTTTCTTTAAGCCAATTTTAATGCAGCGCTAGTAACACTTTCAGAGGAAAGCTTCACCAGTAGACCCGATGATTCCACTAGCTTAGCTGCATTAACAACATTCCTAGAATCTGCCTCTCAGTTGTTCATCATTCACTCCCTCACTCATTTTCATCAAGCATCCTGGCACATCTCACCTGCCTAGGCTGGGTACCATCAAGGAGCAGAGAATTTGCCTCCCTTGCCTTTCCTGGTGCCGGTCCTCACCCCTCCCCCAGCACTCAGGTGTTTTCTTGAGATACCAGTGAAGACAGCTTACTCGTCAGAGATTAGCTTCGGAGAATGAGATTTCTAAAAAAGGTTCCTAATGCTTATTGGATTTTTTCTTGGAATTCTAATGAAAGGGCTGACCTGACCTGACCTAGAGGGTCCTGGTGGAATGAGGGGTCTGACCACCTGCTCGTATCAGGCAGGTGCCACGTAGGCTCAGATGGTCATTGAGCAAGGTTAGACTTCTAATGTGCCCAAGAGAATAAAAATAAATACAAGGCAGTTATTTAAGAAGCAAACTCAACCCTCATGTTTATTCCCACAAACTCCACACTTACCTCACTCATTTCAAGTCTGCATGATTGATTCTGGGCAGTTAAACATCTAACTATGCACCAGCGATTCTCAGTAGAATTAAGCCCTCAACACCCGCTGCATAATTACGCTCTCATTCAGGGAGTCCTGAGGGATACCCCTTGTCTGCAGTCCCAATGGAGAGTTCGGACTCTGTGGCCTGCAGGGTCTCCAGGGTGGGGCTCCTGACCCAAGAGTAGGGCCGCTGTTTCCTTTATGGGGCTGGGTTTCTCGGACAATAAAGATAAAGAAAACCATTACCACCTACTTGGAGGCTTAGAGATGCCCCTGCTGACAGCTCCGGCTCTGGGTTCCATGTACAGGGGCTGTGATCCAGTCTTGCCAGCTTCTTATCTACCATCTGCCCAGCCCCTGAGTCTTGGCCAAATTACCCCATCAACATATAGTATTGTTCATGGCTATCTGCTGAAGAAAAAGTGATACACTTTTATTGTAGAAAATGAGGAAAGTGTGCTAGAAAAATATCGCTTGTCATTTCACCCAGAAGTAAGGTGTGAAATACCTTTTAACATTTTCCTTCAGCAAAATAGGGATTGGAATGTACAAACCATTTGTATCTGCCTTGCCCAATCTAACACTCTCTAATAAACACTTTCCAGTAAAACTAAATGCCCTGGAGACACAATTGTTCGGTTGCAGCACGTCAAAGCCTATAGATGTTTCCTGGTTTACTTGAAGTTTCTCCCTCTCTTAAGATGCTATTATCTGCTTGTCTTACAGCTGCCTGAAAACTCTAAATTTTTGAACTTCCCAGTCACCTTGCCCTCCCACCATTTGAAAGGCCAAATATGGCACTTTCTGTAAGCCTTTAGGGGTTCAATATAAAACCACATTTATTTTTAAGAATCCCTTGATTACAGGCTCCTGTTGCAGGATAATGTCTTAAAATCCTCTACACTTTTGTTAAGTACCCCTGGTGGCTCAATGGAATAAATAAACATGTATAAATTCTGGTGAGATAAAATAGTACTAGGCTTCCCTGATGGCTCAGACAGTAAAGAGTCAGCCTGCAATGCAAGAGACCTGTGTTCAATCCCTGGGTCAGGAAGATCTCCTGGCGGAGGAAATGGCAACCCACTTCAAGTATCTTGCCTGAGAAATCCCATGGACAGAGAGGGGCCTGGCGGGCTAAGGTCTATGGGTTGCAAAGAATCAGACACAAATGAGCAACTAACACACACACAAAATAACACACACACAAAATAACACACACACAAAATAGTACCAGAGGTAGCCTGCTCACAGCTGGCTTGGCCAGCTGGGTGTAAGGCTTACCTGATTCTCATAGTTGGGACAAACAGACCCATCATTACTGGGGACACACTGATAGCAGAGCCCACAGTGGGGCTGGGGCAGTCACTCCAAGGACCACAGGGAAGCTTTCAAGAGCGTTATTAGTTGAATCTCCTCAATGGGCATTCTAGAATCACAGCCCTGGGGTGTGATGATAACTTCTCAGCTGCTCTTCACAGGATTGGCCCTGTGCCTTCACACCTGAAATCAAGTAACTTGTGGTGGGAGGGTTAGTAAAACTGATGGGGTGGGGGGCTTGGTGGTCGAGGAGGAAGCAGGTGTCCAGAGGAGCCTGGAGAATAATGCCAGCTGTGTTCCACACCACAGTCATCCTGCTCCAGTAGATGGCAAAAGGCCCTGTGTTCTTGGCAGCTCTGTCATGAAGAAAAATCTAGTTTTCCACCCCTTAAATCCAGGCATGGCCAAGTGACTTGCTGTGGCTAAGGGGACAGGGTGACTGTGAGGCTTGATCAGACTTGGAATGTACTTGGGTCCTAGGGTTCACACTCTCTCACTGCTGGGACCGCATTGCTGCCATATCAATAAACCACACTTTGTTAACCTGCAATACCGTGACAGACACGTGTGGCTGCAACTTCAGCTGATGCCAAGCACTGGCTGCCAGATGTGTGAGCAAGGCCATGAACACCAGCCAGCTCCAGCTGAGCTGGGACAGACCAACCATCCTGTCTGGTCAGCTCACGAAGCCCTGAGAAATATTAATAATAAATGCTCTTGCTTCTCCTTTTCTCCTTTTATAAACTATTTATTTATGTATTTGGCTGTACCAGGTGCAGCATGCGGGATCTTTCCTGCTGCATGGGAGCCCTTAGTTCCCAGATCTGAGCCCCCTGCATTGGGAGCATGGAGTCTTAGCCACTGGACCACCAGCGAAGTCCGAACATTGTTTCAAGTCACTAAATTTTAGGGCGGTTGTTACACAGCTAGATCTAACTGACACACTTCCCATTTGCATCCAGATGGTTGACGGTCACATTTCAGGTTTGAATTTGATCTAGCAGAGGGTCATTATTTATTTTCCTGGATTTTTATGTCCCATCCATCCTTTTCATTCTGAGCTGTTTCAACTAGTTCTCCTCTTTTGAGTCATGCTTTACTCAGTGCCCAGTCCTCTCAGAGAGACCACACTGGCCCACCCCTGCCTCTGCCCTGGATCTGCTGGTCTCCTTTCCTTAGAGGCACTTGCCTTCTGCCTTCTTTGGATCCTAGCTCTTTTGAGGGAGCCTGATCAAGAGAAGATTCCCTCAAGTAACAGAGCTACCCCCTGCCAGGGGATAATCATCACTGATGGCCTTCTGCAGTGATGCCTTAAGCCATGAGAGGGGCAGGGCAGGCAGCTCTTGAGGGTACCTGATGCTCAAGGAGAGCTGGGTACCTGATTCTGCAGAGCGCTTGGCACAGGCTGTTAATTCTCACAACAAGCCAGAGAGGTAGAAATGGACAGATGGGAAAGCTCAGACTGTGAGGGCGTAGAGGGTGGAATTGTGTCTCCCCTCAAAGATCAAAACTGCTTGTACCTGTGAGTGTGACCTGATTTGGAAATATCTTCACAGATGCCACAAGTGAAGGTGAGGTCAACCTGGGCTGGGCTGGGCCCTCATCCAGCGGCTGGTGTCCTCAGAAGGAGAAGGAAAGTTGGGCGTGGAGACCAGAGGAGAAGGCCATGTGACAGGGGAGACAGATACTGGGGTGTTTGTTGCCCTATGAGCCAGGGGCTAGCGAGGACTGCTGGCAGCTGCCAGACCTGGGAAGAACTGAGGGAGGGTTCTCCCCAAGAGTCTGCAGAGCGACTGACCACAGCTTGATTTTGGACTTATGGCTGCCTCAACTGCGAGAGAATCAATTCTTGTTTTTTTTTTCTCCTTTTTTTTGGGCAGTGCTAGGCAGCATGTTGAATCTTAATTCCCCAATAGGGATAAAACTTGCGCCCCCTGCATTTGAAGTAAAGGGTCCTAACCGCTGGACCACCAGGGAAGTCCTTCCTGTTGTTTTTAAGTCACAGAGCTTGGGGCACTTTGTCACACAGCTCCAGGACACAAATACAGCATGTGGGCTGTTAGGCTCCACACAGTTAGCGACAAGAGGAATCCAAAGGGTTGAAACCCAATCCTGCCAGGTTCTTTGCAGAAGCAGGTAGCCTCTGGACAGTGGTCCATCCTGATGGTAGAAGCTGGGCCAGCACAGGAGGGAGGAGCAAGCTGGCTAGAAGGAGGCCGGCTGGGTTTCTGGAAGCCTCGCAGGGCTTCATTCAAGGCAGATGGGCTTGTTGGAGCAGAGCGGGCAATCTATAAACATAAATGTTTCTGTGCAGTTCCTTGTCAATTGGTAGACCGTGGTTGGCACCGTGCATACATCAGCCCAGCAGGCAGCCTTGGCCTGTGCAACCGGCAGCCGTTTCCATGGAGGTGGGTGCTATGAGCCACGCTGCCCACCACTGCCCAGGGTCCATTAGCATCTGTGGGACACATGTCAGCTATTTAAGGGCAGGTGCCTCTGGGCATCTCGGCAGCAGTGAGGCAGGCAGCGGCGTCAGTGGCCCCAGTTGCGACCCTCTCCTCTGTTTCACTCTAATCAGCATACCTAGTGCATCTTGACGGAGAAGGTGATGGCACCCCACTCCAGTACTCTTGCCTGGAGTATCCCATGGACGGAGGAGCCTGGTGGGCTGCAGTCCATGGGGTCGTGAAGAGTCGGACACGACTGAGCAACTTCACTTTCACTTTCCACTTTCATGCATTGGAGAAGGAAATGGCAACCCACTCCAGTGTTCTTGCCTGGAGAATCCCAGTGACGGGGAGCCTGGTGGGCTGCCGTCTATGGGGTCGCACAGAGTCAGACATGACTGAAGCGACTTAGCAGCAGCAGCAGTGCATCTTGAAGCTTTCGTAGAATTATTAATGCTGTTAAGGAAAACAGTAGAAATTAGTTGAGAGTTCTCATGACCACAAGTCATCGCAGGACACTGCCCGGGGGGGGGGGGGACCACGCCCCATCCGCTGTCTCTCTTCACACCTGTCCCTTTGTTCCTGAATGAAGCCCGGATGTTCCTGTTTTCATCCCGTTCACTGCCAGGCCTGAAAACTGTGCCAAGAGTGGATGTGTGCCATCATTCCATCTTTTGGGCATTGTTCCTCTCAGCTGGAAGTGGGTTCAACATATGCTCACAGATGTGCACACACACACATGCTAACACACACACACACACATGTGCCTGCAAGTGTACCCCGCCCCCTCATGCTCACACACACAGTCACACACATGCTTACACAAACATACATGCCTGCAGGAGTGCGCTTTCCCCCCCAACTCACACACACACACACCTTGCAGCATTTTTCCTCTTAGTGATTGTCTAGGTTAATGACCACAAACTCAAAATTCATTCCTTCGATCGGTGTCTGAGACCGTAATCTGTTAGTGGTCACTGGAGTCACCCCAGAGTGTGTGAGGTCTTGGCAAACCATTTTTAAACAATGATTAAAAGTCATTGCACACAATATGAGTCACCCCAAGTCACTGGGGCAGCAGGACCATGGGTTCCAGGCACCCTGTGTGCCACAAGCCATGCACGGACCCCGGGGCTGCTGGATGTGGCTCCTCTCTGGTTTCCCCGCTGGCCTGAAGCGCCAAGGGGGTGGACCCCGAAGGGCCTCAGCGCACGTGGAAGGGTGGGGGAGCGAGAGACAGGGAAGGGTGGTGCCTGCAGCCAGGGCCAAGCCTGTCCTGCTGGTGCTGCGGTGAGGAGGTCTTGTTTTTTTCAAAAGGAAGAGCCAGAACGTAATCAGGGGAAGGAATTTTTTCCTACCTGTGGATGTGGAGGTTTGGAAATTACAGTTTGGTCCCCAAACCCTGGGCATGTCTGTCACAGAGAACCCAGGGCCACTGTTTGGCTTTGGGGTCACCGAGAGTCCCAGGGTGTGAGGTACTGGGCATGTGTGCAGAGACTGAGATGGGAAAGTCCCTCTGCCCCTTATACCTCCCTCCTCGGGCACCAAAATTTCCCCCATGGAAAGTCCTGCCTTTTCCATGCCCCATTTAATAAATAAAATTTATCTATTTAGAATAGTAAAACCAATCACTATAGAAAAATTGGAAACTACAGGAAAAATAAGACGTCTACCCATCTGCCTGTTTCAGCTGGAACCTAAATCGGCTTCTGCAGCAGAGGCTCCGAGGCGGGGATTCAGTTTGGGCTCCTTGGCTGAGGACGAGTCAGGGGCCCTTGAGCAAGGAGGCCCAGCAGGGTGGGCATGGCCTTGACTCCGGGCACCTCCAAAGGGCCTCCTTCGTCTCACCACGTCCACTCTTGTTCAGATGCCCTCAGTCCTGTCTCCCGGCTTTCAGGGCCCCTCGGGGCTGGGGAAGCCTGGCCAAGTGTCTCTGGGGGCTGCAGCTGATGCCTCTACCCAAGCGGACACCTCTCTTGAGACCGCTGGTGCTGGACAGGCCTCTTGATGGACAAGCAGTGATCCAGAGAGAGGAGGGGCGGCTGCAGGGCTGCAGGACATTCTGGGGCCACCCAGGGTCCCCATTTCATTCTGTCTTGAGCTCTTCAGTGTGCTGATCCCATGCTGGCCGCCTGGACACAGTGGTGGGAGCTGTGTGGGAAGTCCACAAGGTCAAGGCGTGGGCGGAGCTGATTGCCTCCAAGGCCTCTCTCCTGGGCGTATGGAGACCATCTCCTCCTGCGTCCCTACGTGTCCATCTGTCCATCCATGTCCCTCTGTACGCGTCTGTGTGGTGATCCCTTCCTCTTATACAGACACAGCTCTCGTGGATTAGGACACTCGCCAATGACCTCATTTTAACGTAATTACCTCTTTATCGATCCTACCTCCAAATGCAATCACTTTCTGAGGTGCTGAAGAGTTTGGGCTTCAGATGATAAATTTCATGGGACATGACTCAGCCTATGACAAGGGGACTCACCCCCAACCCTCCACCAGAAGCTGTCTCCTACCGGAGACACCCACCCCCGAGCTCCCTAGACTCTGTGGGACCCACTGGCCCTCTGTCTTCCCTGAGGTGGGTTGGAAACCCAGCCTGCCTCCGGGAAAACCTGCCTGAAGACACAGGGGACCCCGGATCCCTAGCACCCTTGCCAGACCCTCCTCTTCTGATGGAGAATGTCCCCTCAAAATCCAGAGCGATGGTTTCACCTGCCCTCTAGACAAATTACAGTTAAATTCTTTTGGTTTGAATTGTAAAAACTCCCCTCACGGTAACACTGGAGGAGCAATAAGAGTGAAGTTTCATGTCTGGGGCCCTCTCCTGGGTGGAGGTGGGGAACCAGTGCCTCCGCTGCCTTGGGGTGAGGATGGATGCAGCAATTCCTGTGGCCACTGACTCACCGGGCGGGGCAGCTCCATGGTGCCTGGCCCCGTAGAGCAACCGCTCTTCTCGCCAGAGGAAACCTGTGAGCCCACAGTTCCCACCAGCGGCTGTTTATCTTCCTCTGATGGCCGTTTATTCAGGATGAAGTACTGTGTGTGTTTAGTGTTCATTCAATCCTCACGCTGAATGGATGTTCCCATGTGATTTAGTTAAAGACATCATTCTGGCTTCAGATATCATGGGTGGAGGAGCCCACGGATGGGTGAGTCCACAGATGGAGGAGCCCACGGGTGGAGGAGCTCACAGGAGTTGTCCGTGGTCTGAGAGACGGGGTGGGGGTGTTCAGCCACAGGGACACGATGCAGACAGACACCTCTCCTTTCTCCCTTCTTGGTGGCAAGGTCACAGCTGAACTCACGAGCAGCTGCACGGCCTTTCTGACGGCATGAGCTGGGTTCCCAGGGCAGAGCGCTCTCAGAACCAAGCCCCAGTGTTTGGCCTATGCTCGGGGAAGTTCTTGGGGAGAGAAACCGTGGAAAATAGCGCTGTGCTGTCCCCTTGCATGAACACACTGTGGTGGAGCTGTGCCTGGGGAGCAGGAGGGGGCGGTTGTCTTGCTGCAACGTGCTGTTTGCAGGTCAGGACACTGCTGTGTCTCTGCCACCGGCTCCCTGTGAGGCTTGGCTTTACCCTCCACTGAGATCAGAGGGAGGCCACCTCCTTCTCTTACCCTGCACTTGGTACGTGGTCTCTTGGCTAGCATGTGGGGAGTCCCCGGGCAGGAGGCCTTCCGGGTCCCGGTGTGCAGGCTGACCTGGGTGGACAGGGCTCATGGGCTCTGGGGCTGGTCTGTGCAGTAGGGCGCTGGCTGGCAGCTTCTCTGCAACCTAAAGGGAGGGGACGTCTCCGTTTGAGAGGCGACTGAGGAAGGGGCCTCAGCAATCGCATGGCTCAGCTCATGGCGTAGGATCTACCTGCAGTGTGGAAGCACTTCTGAAGCAGAAGGCTGGGGACAGCATCCAGTGGGCCCCTGATGCTCAAAGGCAGCGGTCCCCAACCCTTTTGGCACCAGGATGTGTTTCATGAAAGACGGTTTTTCCATGGACTGGGGAGGGCAAGGACGGTGGTTCTATGTCACCCACCACTCGCCTTCTGCTGTGCGGCCTGGCCCCCTGGTCTGGGGGTTGGGGCACCCGTTAAGGCATCCCATTAAGGAAGCCAGGCTGTTGACACAAACAACTGCACTGTCACAGGCGCTGCCAGGAGTCTCTCCTATTCTTTATTTCCCTTGATTTCCCCAGGACTTGGTATAACCTACATCCAGTAAGGCAGAGGAAATGTGTTAGTGTATACACACAAGTGTACATGCAATTGTATGTATATAAATGTATATGTGTGCATGTGTATACACACATGTACATGTATGACCATATGTGTCTGGACATCTGTGATTATGTATACGAACGTGTGTGTGTGGATACATGCCTAAGTATGATCACATGTCCATGTAAGCACGTGTGATCATGTTTACAGTGCATACCTAAGCATTATGTGTGTGAGCACCTGTGCATGTGTGATTGTACATGCATATCTTTATGTGTGTATGCATGGATCATACATGTGATTGGATGGATATGTAAGCATGTGTGTGTTGTATATATGCTACACATATATGTAAGCACGTATGTACGAGGCCTCAGTGTATATGTAAGCATGTGTATGTTGCACATATATGTAAGGATATGTGTATGGGGCTTCAGTGCATATGTAAATGTGTATGTATGTTGCATATATGCTACATGTATATGTAAACATGCGTGTACAGGGCTCAGTGTATATGTAAGCATTGTATGTATGTTGCATATATATGTAAACGTGTATGGGCCTGTTCATATGTGGACACACTTATACATGTTTGCAAGCATGTGTATGCTTATGTAGCCATGTGTGTGGACCTATGTGTGATTGTGTGCATATGTGCATGTATGTGCACAAGTGTTAAATTCAGTAATCACCATGGGAAGCTTGACTGAGGCAGAGTTTGGTGAGGCAGGTATTCAGCATGCAGCAGACAGAAGGCAATGTTCAGAGCACGGCCTCACCGATGGGGACAGCAGATGATAAAATGCTGGTACCTGAGGACACGCAGGCTGAAGGCATCTTATCTAAACGCCTGCTAGGTTTGAGTTGTAGTTTAACCTAAGCTGTGGAGTTGGGCACGACTGAGCGACTTCACTTTCATTTTTCACTTTAATGCATTGGAGAAGGAAATGGCAACCCACTCCAGTGTTCTTGCCTGGAGAATCCCAGGGACCGCAGAGCCTGGTGGGCTGCCGTCTCTGGGGTCGAACAGAGTCAGACACGACTGAAGCGACTTAGCAGCAGTGGTGGGTTCAGCAACGTTAAAATGATAAAACTAAGAAGAGATGTGGAATCCAAGGTCCCTCTCTGGTACAGAACGGAACTCAAGAAGAGATGGAACATTTCACAGCCCCAGAATGAATTATTCAAAGTAATATTCTGGAGTTCACCAGAGGGAACAGATGTTCCAAGGAAACTGAACCAACACACAAATGAAATGTCCACAGAGCTCAGACTATGCCGATGGCCCCTAAAGTCAGTTTTTAGAGCAGATGTTATCAGGGGGACAGAGACGGAACCCACAGCTCTGGGGAGAACTGAGGGGTCTACGTGCACATTGGGGGGTGGGCTGTGAACTAGTCGGGGCTGGGTCTCCCCTTGTAGACGCCAGTCCTGCCAGAACATCCTCAGTGCTTGTCCCTAAAACAGAAGCAGCCGCAGAGGGACCTGAGATGGGGGCCGTCGTTCCCTGAGGCAGGGATCCTGAAATGCGCTGAGTAAATAGGCTCTTTGTCCTTCCTGCTCATTTTGATGTGGAATCCTCACCCCTGGAAACAGGCTCAAGCCTGTGGTTGTCTGTGTCCCACATGGATTTCTTGGCTCACACGGCCTGCAGCCTGACCACACCACCTCTAGTCCTGTGTCCCCGAGCACAGCCACCAACGTCCCCCTAGCAACTCACAAGGAGGACAGGCATGTCCCCAATGCTCCGGGCATTGAGCTGACATCTAATGCCGAAATACATGGAGGCACTCAGCAAGTCACTCAGGCCATCGCTCTGAGACACACAGGTGAGGAGAGCACAGTGTCCTTGTCTCACATGGGCACCGGGGAGATTCCTGAAGCAGCCCAGGATACCCAACTCCATCAAAAAAAAAAATCAGACCCATTTCAGTATAAGAATATATTATTTAAAAGACAGTTTAAAAATAAAAATTCTGTACAGCTTGTGAAGTCCTGTTTTTTTTTTTTTTTTTGTATCAGTGAACAAAATGGTTCTTAGAAAACGATCTCGTGGTGGCAGGCACTCAGGACCACTTTTTCCTGCATGGACGATCCTGCGAAGCTCGGCCAGCTGGGTCCAGAGCAGTAGTCTGCAGCCCTCTGCTTTCTTCAGGCATGGTCTGCTTGGAAAAGGGAAAAGATGCTGGTTTGTGTTGGTGGGATCAAAAATGCTCTGGCAACACCACAAATCTCATGGCATCACACACAGTGAGCAATTTTTCTGTACCAGAATTCTCTGCTCGTTGAACAGCTAAAACAAGAAGAATGGGATTATTACCTCTAGTTTAGAGATTGGGGATCTGCAGCTCAGAGAGGTTGAGACACCTGTGGGTGTCACTCAGCTGGTAATGAGCAAAGCCTGGACTTATGTGGTGTGACCAGACCCCAGGGAGACTGAATGAACTGCTTTGCTTTCTGCCTGGACTGAAAGAATAGCCAGGAACCACAAGTGCAGAGGATGTGCTTGTGGTGACATAAGCAAAGACTTTATTTCTGAGAAGCTTTGAAAAATGTTTTCTCTTATAAGTGGTACCTATGCTAATCAGGATGAGATGGTTGGATGGCATCACCAACTCGATGGACATGAGTTTGAGCAAGCTCCAGGAGTTGGTGATGGACAGAGAAGCCTGGCGTGCTGCAGTCCATGAGGTTGCAAAGAGTCAGACAGGACTGAGCGACTGAACTGACTGATGCTAATCATTGATCATTTTCCGTTAACTAAGGCATGGCCCCTTCTTTCAGAGCCTAATTGTAGTGATTATATGCTGGGAAGAGACGTTCCATTTAAAAACATTTGTACATACAGATTTCTGCCCTTCCTTCCCTTCCTCTGTCCTTTCCAGCTTTTCACGCTGTCTCCGTTTCAGTCTGAAAACTAGTCAATCCTAAAGGGAATCAACCCTGAATATTCATGGGAAGGACTGATGCTGAAGCTGAAGCTCCAATATTTTGGCCACCTGATGTGAAGAGCCAACTCACTGGAAAAGACTCTGGTGCTGGGTAAGACTGAAGGCAGGAGGAGAAGGGGATGACAGAGGACGGGATGGCTGGAGGATATCACCGACTCAATGGACATGAGTTTGAGCAAGCTCCAGGAAAGAGTAAAGGACAGGGAAGCCAGGTCTGCTGCAGCCCATGAGGTCGCATAGACCTGGACACAACTGAGTGACTGAACAGCAACCAAGACATCATTCAGAACAGGGTTACCTTCACTCTGTCTCCCGAGGTCTCTGCTTTTTTCTCTTGACGTGGCGCTCCCAGACGTCAGGCTCTCAGCCTTCTGCTATGACCAGGACAGAGCACACAGGAGTTGACAGACAGTGAGTGAGTGACTGCCTGTCTGCTCAAAAGCTTCCTGGGACAGGAGGTGCTAAGACATGTGAGGAGACGTGCCCCTGGGGGCACTTTCCAGACACAGCTCTGCACGGTCCACCTTCCTGGCCCCTGGAGCATCACCACGTGGCCTTCATTCAGTCTTGGACAGTTAGTTCTTGCCGGCTGCAGGGGCAGCCCCAGAGCACTGGCTGGATGCTGAGTCCATGGCCCTGTTACTTCTTTGGTGGGTCAGCTCTTTCTGGGGGCAGGGAGGGGCCGTGGAGGGCCCTAGTGGCCTTCTGGGCAGCCAGCCTGGGACCTGGAGACTGAGGCCTTTGCAGTGACGGCTCGAGGCTGGACCAGGGGGGCTAGGCCCGTCAGCCCTCCTGTCAGAGGGCGTGCCTGGGGGACGCCTCCTCTTACATTTGTCCTCTGAGCATCACGTACTTTTGGGGTTTTGTGGCTTCCTGGCTTTTAGGGTTTTGTGACTTCCTGGGAGGAAAATCCGACTAGAGAAATGGTTGCTGGCTGGGATTGCCCATTGACCGGAAAGCACCATGGAGCGTCTAGCATCGTATAGAAAGGAGGTCGAGAGGAGAGCCAGCTGAAGGCTCAGCAAGGCACTGTGGGAGTTCCTGGCTGGAAGGCAGGGTGGGGGCCCTACCTGCAGCGAGTATGAAGAACAGATGGCATAGGAGGGGCCCCTGGGGGGTGTGGGGAGGTGCCAGGCAAGGCCCAGGGGGGACCAAGCCCGCAGCAGCAGGGAGGTGGCTCCCTCTGCACTGCACCCGAGAGAGAGGGGGAGGGAGGGTGGATGGAGGGGAGGCCACACTTGAGTGACTGGACGTCACAGGGGCAGGTCCCGGGGGTCCCAAGTGGCAGGGGCCCCTGAAGCAGGTCTGCACCCTCTGGGGTCCTGCCGGGGCCAGCCCAGCTCTCGCGGCTTCTCTGAAAGCCTCCACCCCAGCTCTGAGCCTCCCTGAAACACAGGACCAACCCTAATAGCCAACTAGAGCCATATTGGGTCTTTCCATCCTCCTCAAGGCGCCAGCGGTCTCTCACGGCTGGGCGTGGTGGTGGCTTTTCCAGAGACCGGGAGTCTCTTCCACGGCCTTGCTTCTGAACCAAGTCGGCCTTGGGAGGAGGAGAGGGACCGCATGGGGCCCAGAAACCCGCTCTGAGGGGACGCAGGCGGCAGAGGCTGTGATGCCCTTGAACCCCCGTGGACGGAAACGGCCTCAGGGCACAGACTCCCCCCAAGGCTCTGCGCCTCCCACGCTGTGAGCTCCCTGAGGACAGAACACCTCTGCATCGGGCCTGGCGTCTCTGTGGGACAGATGCGCTCCGCTGGAGGCCCCCTGGGTGGCGTGGCCGGGCGGGACGGGGCCCGTGGACCCCAGGCCCTCGCAGAGGCAACTCACCTCCCTAACGGCATCGTCCATCTGCTTCAGCTCCTCGTAGCGATCTCGGGACTCCCACAACGGCTGCAGCATGAGCTCCTCGACCACAGGGAAGAGCTGGGAGAGAAAAGATGGCTCTCACTAAGGCCAGCATCCTCGCGCGAAGTGCACTGTGGAAACCAGTCGCCCGGGAGACGTGCTTCCGTCAGGGCCACGGCAGGGCCAGAATCCAAGGTGCTCGAGGCGCGAGGCTGGCTGCTCAGCGGCTCCTGGGAGCCTGCGGGGACAGAGCTGGCACAGCGCCCCACCTGCCTGTTCTGAGTCCCGCCGTTTCCTGTTCTCACACTTTCCACGAGGACCAGCAGAAGCCGCTCCCTCCTTCTGCCTCCCAGAACCCCAAGATCCCACCACGGACTCTCTTCTCCCAAATGCCACCCTCGCCAACCTCACCCACCAGACTCCGGGCAGCCACGGGTGGGTGGAGTGAAGGCACCCCGCACGGGGCCCGGGACCCCTCTGCCCGCACCACGCTGGGGCCTGGCCCCGCCTGCAGCTCTGCCTCCCGCCTGCAGCGCCCACGGCCCCGGGTCCACCTGGTGAGCATGCTTTATCTTTGAGACTCAGCTCTGAGGGGGCTGCCTCTCCCTCTGAGGAGCCCCCTCCTCAGTGCCAGGAGGCACAGCCCCGCCTCCCTGCCCCCGGGGGCCCTGTGCACACAGCCCCCAGCCCCAGCTGGCACCTGCAAGGGACGAGGGCAGGCCCACCATCACCACTGCTGGCCGGCACCTGCCGCCTGTGGGGTAAGGGTGCTGTGGGGCTTGAGGAAGAGTGCGCTGAGGTAGTTCTGGAAGGTTGCTGAGAACAGCATGGGGGGCCCAGGCCAAGGCAGGCTGGGCTCAGAGGTGGAGGCTTGAAGAAGGTGGACCAGGAGCTACGGGCCTCTCCGGTAAGGCAGAAGTATCCAAGAAGATGGGCGACTGCCCAACAAGGCGGGTGGTTTGCCCTGTGCTGGGGGCAGTGGGGAGCCATGGAAGGTTCAGGAGAGAGGCAGAGACTGTCTCCTTACTGAGGATTAATGTGGTGATCGCTGTGGGGGTCGCGGAGATGGGGGTGGGCAGGTCAGAAAGTTCTTCTGAAGGCAGAGATGAGAGGCGCTGACAAGGCCCTGCTGGTGCCCTGGGACGGGGGTTTGGGGTGGCTCCAGAGACATGGTGGAAGAGGGCCGCCTGGCCCAGGAAGGGGCAGCGAGAGGCTCTGTGGTTTTGCAGCTTGGGCTGGGGGGTGGGCACGGAGGCCAGGAGTGGTGGCGGGCGGTCTGTTTGAACATGCAGATGTTAGGTGTGGTGGGCTTCAGGTGAATGTCAGGTAGGAGGCTATTGCACATGTGTGTGTTTGAGTGTGTGTCTGTGTGAGTGTGTCCATCTGCCTGTGTGTGTGTCTGTGTGAGTGTGTGTCCATGGGAGTATGTGTGTGTGTGTCTTGTGTCTGTGTGTGTCCCTTTGTGTGTGTCCATGTGAGTGCATGTCTGTGAGTGTGTCCGTGTGTGTGTGTGTCCATGTGAATGCACACGTGTACTTCTCCCTGCTGGGTCACCAGCTCGTGGAGGTGGTCATTCACCTTGGTCACTGTCTCAAACATCGGGATCAGGACGAACTTGATGAAGCCAATCTGGGCTGTGGCTTTGGTCACTTTGTCCCGGTCCATGAATGGGGCCACGGGGAGGCCCTCTGACTTCTCGCGGTCACTCTGCAGGGAAGGTACCCAACATGATGTTAAAGAAACGCTCGTGGAATCTGGGAGTTCAAGGATCACTGCTCTCAGAGGAAGAGAAAAACAGCCAACATGCTGGCAGAATCACCCACATCACAGCTGGTAGTGACCATGTGGGAGATGAGGACGCTGTCAGTGCCAGCCAGGGGCCCCTGAGCCTGCACGGTGTGTCCAGGGGAGGGGAGGACGGCTCCCGGCCCTGCTGGCTGCTCAGCAGCAGAGCAGCTTGTAGACCAGCACCCCCACCCTGCGGCCCCTCACCCTGGCCCCAGGCTCATCAAGCTGCTCTAGAGAGGCTTATTGTCCCTTCTGACATTTTCCGTCGTAGGCTGGCTTTGCTTCCTGTCCCAGAGTGTCCCCAGCCATAACTGTTTGGTCTCATGTACCCAGGGGCTCCAGTCCCTGCAAGAGGCCCCCATCGGGTGGGGGGAGTTAATCAGTGGTAACAGGTGACATGGTGACAATTTGACATCAGCTTTTCCTGTCCGTCCCTGTCTTGTGTGTCTCAAATTACACCCCCCTGCATTTCCGGCGTGCCCCTGCTGTGAAGGCTTCCAGCAGCACTGACACTGGCCACCTTGGTGCCTCTGTCACATTTCAAACAGGAACCCAGGTAAGGGGCTGAAGAGCCCCAGGAGGTGTGGCCTGTGCGACACTCTTACCTGCATGAAATATTCCTCCAACAAACAGTCCACCCACGGTTCTGCCACCTCCATGGGGCGGACCTCGTTAGAGATGTCACAGCATTTGATCAGAATCATCTTCAGCTGAAAGAAGAGATCTGGACTCAGCTGTGCAGCATGGGACACACGTTGCTGGGCTCTGGGTCTGGGCTTGCCATCATAGGCTGGCAGGGAGGAGGGTGGGCAATGCGGGTGGAGAGGAACTGAGCTTTGCTGTGCCCCCTCCTCCCAACAAGGGCACACTTCCCACTGCAAGGGGAGGAGAATGGGGGCATCACCACACCCCCAAGGATCAGAGACTTTCCTGGAGGGGCTTGAGTAGCAGGAAAGCGCCTTTAACACATGGACATTTTGTCTTATGAACCACATACTGCAAAGCTCACAAGTATCTCTTTGATGTTGACGATACATAAAAAATAGAGACAGATAGTGCTGTCAGGAGGCAGAGGTTTAAACGGTAATGAGAAGAAACCCAGTGGGCCTCCTGAGCCCTGAAGTGCATTAGAAACACGGGGTGAAGGGGACCCTCACACAGCAGCAGGGAGCGCACCCACCGGCCTCGGTGACAGGGACAGAGTAAAGGGAAAAGCTGTGATTAGTTAATTCCCAGGGGGCTCAAGTGCTAAAGAATCCATCTGCCAATGCAGGAGGTGCAAGAGACACGGGTTTGAGTACTGGGCTGGGAAGATCCTCTGGAGAAGGAAATGACAACCCACTCCAGTATGCCTGGAGAATCCCATGGACAGAGGAGCCTGGGGGCTATGGTCCAAGGGGTCGCAGAGTCAGGTATGACTGAACATACACATGCGCGTGCACACACGCACACACACACACACACACACACACACACACACACACACTCTAATGGATTATACATAGAGAAAAAAATATGCGAGACCCCTGTAAGTTAATGATCACTCAAGAAAGTGAGTTTTTTTAAACCACAAAACCAAGCAGGCTTGCTTAGCAAGGAAATCATGCTACAGAAGCTTGGGGACATACCCTCAAACAAAAAGCAACGGTGGCGTGTGACCCACATCCTGCCCAGTGAGCTCAGTAAGCTAACGCCTCCTAGGACATACTCTGCACACATAAAAGACGATAATTTATGCAAAGGTGACATCTCAAAGTGAAAGACCCTCACTGTACTGTGACCTGAGATCATTCTTCTGTGCTGCCATGACGGTCCTGGCTTAAGCATGTAGGGACAAGAAAACTCCCCCAAGCCCACCTGACGTGGAGGAGGAGCTCATGATGGAAGCATGATGTCTACTCAAGAACGAGGAAGAAGGTGGTCTTTTCTGTTCTCCCTACGTTTCCTTTGACTGTAGAACCGAGCCCACCAAGTTCTCAGGGTGTGGCATCCTCTCACCCACCCACTTGTAAGCCTCACAAGCATCTTGTTCTAATCTCTTATCTATAACTTTGCCTCTCATTGAATTCTTTCTATGCTGAGAACATAAAGGACCAAGGCTACTTGGAGCCCCCAGAAACACCACCTGGGGGTTTCATTGGCACCCCATGGTCTGAACACCACAGGGGAGGCAGGCGTGGGACACACAGCCCTGCTGGTTGAAGAGGGTATGGTGGGCCTGTGAGAGCCCAGTCACACAAAGGTCAGGGCGGCCCTGCATTCTGCCCTCTGTTTCCAAGCCTGGCACTCCCCTGTGTTGGCTGGGCCTCTGCATTTGGGGCTGCCTTCGCCCACTTATCACATTCAAATCTGAAGGAGATGGAAGGATGGGAAAGGAATTCCTTTAACCAGGAGAGGGGGTCCTATTGGGGGTTGGGGGACTTTCCCTGCTAAGCACTTGGACTTTGAAAATTGGTGTTACTGACACCTCACTCCAGGTGAGGGTATGCATTTTCCTTTGGTTTCTTGGTCCCCAGTCTGAGCTGGGGGGTGGGGCTCACCCACCAGACCCCCGGAGAAGGAAAAAAAGCCCACTCACAAGGGTCATGTGCTCCTTGTTGCTGTAGTCAAAATTCTCCATTTTTTCTTTGAAAGAGTCCATGATTTCCGCATGCCTTGCCATGTCAGTGGCCAAGATTAACGTGATCATTCCCTGAGAAGTGAAAGCAAAGAGTTAACACGGGGCACGATCCTAATAATTAGTGAGCACCCACTGTATGCAGCACCCACTGTATGCAGAGCCCTCTGCTCACGACACTTCATTCAGACCTCAGGAGAGTGCCAGGGGCGGGTATTGTCCTCGTTTTTATAAAGAAACTGAGACCCGGAGAGGCTAAGGAGGTTGCCCAGGTCACAGCTGGCAAGTGGAAGGCTGGGTTTGAGCCCAGGGGTGCCTGATGCAGGCTGCATCCCCAGAGAAGGCTGCGAGTTCAGGCCCACTAGGAGCATTCAGCTGCAGAGAAGAGGCTCAGCGTGTCTCCTTGTGAAGTCCAGACGGTTTTAGCCAAGGACAAAGGTTTCCTGCCAGTTCACTAATCTAGATAGATGGTTTGTTCCTCCTAGAACTTGTTGCTGGAGGTCAATGACCCATTTTCCAAGAGTATTTTTTTCTTATTATCTAATCTGTATGTGACTGTATGTGCATCTCTTGCTTGGGAACAAAATCTGATGATAAATAATAGCATTCTTCTATTAACAAGTTTGTAAGCAAAAGTGAAATGTTTTTAATACAAATATTTTATGATCTTATTAACCAAATGTTGGTTTCGTAGAAGTAATTTGAAACCATGACCATCCATCAACCTACTCATCCACCCATTAATTTATCTGTCTACCCATCCATCCACTTGTTCATTCATCCAACATCCATATTTGTTCACCTATTTATCCATCCATCTATCCATCCAAGTGTCCATCCATCCATCCATCTCTCTATCCATCCCTCCACTTGTCCACTCATCCATCCATTTATTCACTCGTTCACTTATCCATTGTCCACCCACTCGTTCATCCATCCACCCATTCACTTATCCATCCATCCATCCGTCCATCCCACAAATATTTACAGAGCACACCTCTGTGCTGGGTATGATGTTCTACTTCTCCAACAAAACAACACCAGAAACATCAAATACAGGACTCAAATCAGTCAGTACAGATAAACAGTGTACTTGGGGAGGGGCCATCACTGGCCTTCTGAATTGTGCCATTTCTTGGTAAGGATTTAATTGTTATTAGTGAATGATCTACTCTCACGATGAGTTATCCCTCAAGATATTCAAGGAAAAACATTATTGAAAACTGGGACAATGGATTTTACCCCCAGAAAGCATTAAAGTCAGTAAGGTATCCGGGGCAGGAGCAGCAGTGTATCCCTGTGTGGGCAACAGGAGGCAGGGCACATCCCTGGGGGCGTGTCCTCTCCTGCTCTGACTGCTCCTCACACGAGGGGAGGGGGCCAGCTGCCTGGATGCCCTGGGCTGGGTTCCTGGAGGGGCTCCTCACCCGGCAGTCATCAGGGGCGGCACACAGGAGGGCCCTGCACCAGGAATCGGTGACTCAGCAAGGCCTGTCGTTAAGCCCTGGCTGAGCACCGATTTCCTGGAAGCGAAAGGATGAGAGCAGGCCTGCAGCTGTCTGCTAAGGTGAGGCTGTTGGTCTCCAGGAGGAGGGAGCATGTCCTGCCCTGGGCTCTAGTGTGTCTTTATCAGGTGCGTCTGGAAGCCAGGCCACTGAGACACTGTGTGGACTCCCATACGGAGGATGTGGCTCCCACCTGTCCGAGTCCCTGGGCTGCCATGCAAAGTGCTATACGCAGGGGACAGAGCAGCAGGGAGGTATCTCTTCATGACTCTGGAGGCCACAAGCCTAGGAACCAAGGTGCCCCCTCTGAAGGCTCTGGGGACGGTCCACTCCCTGCCTCTTGCTTCTGGCAGCCCCTGGGCTCCGTGGTCTGTGTCCACACCACTCCCGTCTCCGCCTCTGCTGTCACGCGGCCTCTGTGTCTCTCCGTGTGTCTCTTACACGGAAACTTGTCATTGGATTTAGGGTCCATGTGGATAATCTGAGCTAACCTCTAAAGATCCTAGTTTAATTATAGCTACAAAGATTTATTCTAAATAAGGTCACACTGGCAGCTCCTCGGGGGTCAGGAGGTGGACTTGACTAATTTTTTAGTTGGGGGTGGCTATCATTCAACCCACCTCACCCTCCGGGATCGCTCTGATGTTGTCCCTCCTCTGAACGTGCCAGAGGGTGGGGCACAGGGCTGTGCTCAGTGAGATCTGCTGTGTGTGTGCGGGGGTTGTATGTGTGACTTTGGTGACTTGGAAGCCTCTGTCTCTGGACAGGTGGCCGCCACCATCCCCCGCCCCCTGTGCCCCCAGGAGCAGAAAGGTCTCTTCTCTGAAGCGGGATGTGAGGCTGGTTGGTCAGGGGCAGCAGGGGACAAGAGCAGGGCCTGGGGCAGTGGTCGGGGTTCTGCAGGGCTGGATGTCCCAGACGTGTCTGTCCAGGACCTGCTTCCTTGTGCGAGTGACCTTGCCTGTGTCAGCCTCAGTTTCCTGGGCTGCGAGATGAGAAAGGACGTATCTCAAAGGGTTAAATTAAATGGTAGTCATGACCTGAAGGTCCATGGAACACTGCCCACGCAGGCCAAGCACACACCTCTTCCTGGGGCGTTTTCACCTGGCCTTGGAGAAGGCGTGGAAGGAGGGCCGACCTCCCCGGATCCTTGCGGGAGACTGGGAGCTCCTGGGAGCCTCAGGCACAGGGAGAGAGGGTGTCTTCTCTCCGGTGGGGCTCACTGTCCCCCAGGGAGCCCCACTCCCCAGTGGGCATGGCATCGCCCCACACACCTGCCTGATTTGCTTGAAGCCCTCTGGCGACACGTTGGAGAAGATGTTGCACTCGGGCTGGTTGAGAATCTGGAAGGCCACGGCGCAGTGGTGATTCTCTAGGGGCGAGATGTCGTTGTAGCGGACAGCCAGCTCCGTGCGGGCGTTGATCTGGTACCTGGGGTTGTAGAGCGAAAGGACCCTCGGGCACCTGCACTCACATGTACTGGGCGCAGTGGTGCAGGGGCGTGCGTGCTGGTGTAGAGGCTGGAGGCGATGGGGCTGCTGGAGGGGACCCCGCTCTGCTAGTGTCGGGAACTTACTCCTCCCGGCTCTCCTGGGTCTCAGCTGCCCCTGACTAGATACTCCCAAGTTGTTACAGTCTAACGGTGGAGCCTCAGGTCCTCCCTGAGGAGGTGCCCTCGAGGTGGTCAGGCCTTTGCCAAGGCACCCTGCAGACACCGTAGGATGTGGGAGGAAGGCTAGATGTTGTGGGCAAGGCCAGTGGCTGGCTCGTGCTTAGCATAGCATCTGAGTGTGAACTGAGGGGGTGGATGCCCACGGGGACACCTCCTCCTCCGGGCATGGACGTCCACATCCTGGAATCCGCTCTGGTCCTGAGTAGCAATAGCATGCTTCCCAGACCTGTTGGGCATCACTGCCCACATGGCAAAATTCGACACACAAATATACAAACTCCATAGAACAACCAATGTATCACTATGAACACAAACCAGCAGCACCCGGCCTGGATTCTGGCAGGGACGTGGGGTGGAACTCTGCCTTCACCCCGCGGCAGGAGTGGATCAGTGTTCCAGCAAAGCCCGGCCCATCTTCCTGGCCCTGCCCAGGACCCTCCCTGCCTCCTCGTGTCCATACCCTGTTCTTGCTGTCACTGCCCTTGTTCTGTCTCATTCCTGCTGGAAGCAGGCTGGTGAGGCTGCCCCCTCAGGGGAGTGAGATCCAGAGACTGGGTGGGGGTCTGCCCTTCCTGGTCCATGGGTGTGTGAACATCCTTCCCTGCTGCAGGGGTGGGGAGCTCTGCTGCTGCCAGGCCTTGCCGTGTAGACACAGACCTGCAGCCAGGACCACAAAGGGCTGAGACAGCCCCCTGGGGTCTGGGGACCTCTAGGCATCTTTCCAGGAAGGCCTGGCTCTGGACAAAGTCCTTGGCCGGAAGGCTGAGTCCTACAGAGGCGGAGTGGAGCTGCGGGGCTCAGGAGTGCTTCGCTGACAGCTCCCGCTGGGAACTGGCAGGGGGTTGAGCTGAAAAGCTCAACTCTGACACCCAGAGTGCCCTTGATAAGAGAAAAGGACCATGTACATACGTGTTGTTGTAGCCTGGATGATCCAAGTCGTGGCAGATGGCCGCGGTCATCAGGACCAGGATGTCCATTTGCGAAAACTTCTCCTGGATTGGAGAGAGGATTTGGGGGGTGAGGAGGGGCTGGCAGGGGGTGGGGCAATGACACAGGGGG